>PVHY01021462.1:0-7500 GCA_004024945.1 Uropsilus gracilis
GCTTGAAGCACCTGGGAGAAGTCGAGCAGCGTGGGACACCGAGAGAAAAGAAAGGAAAGAGGAGACGCCGGCGAAAGGACTGGACTTTGCCAAAGTGCCTTCCTCTGAGGTTCAGAGGGGCAAAGGATTCGTCATTGGACTGTGCACTGTGCCTTGGGGACCTTTGGGTCTGAGAATGGTGACTGGGGTAAGATAACTGGCACGTGCGGCTTTCACGACTTTTGTTCTCCCTGTTCAGCTCCCTTGTTAATAAAACCCTGTTGTTAATTGGTATTTTGGAGGGGCAACTGCTAGGCGCAGGTGCAACTGCTAGGCGCAGGTGAAACGGACCTTGGGGTTTGTAATTTGGAGGCTTTTGCCTCGTGCCCCGACCCAATATCAATGTTAACAGAAACAACAGCAAAACACATAGACACACCTGGCATTAGCTTTTTCTTCCCATCATAATGGCACTAAGACTTGGTGATAAAGTGGCAGTGGGGACAGAAAGCTGTGTGATAGTCTGGAGAGGAAGCTGGGGGGTGGGCTACAAGGTGGTAAATGCAAATACTTACATTTCCATATTTTGATCCATCTGTGGACTGTTTTCTAAATGATTCATCTCTGGTTTCTCTTTTTTTTTTCTCTTTGACAACAGCAAGCAACACTGAAATTGTTCAGAAGATTCACACCATCGTTTTGATGGATACATTAATATGCAAAAGAGAAATAGAGTTAGTGGCAAATAGTGTTAGCTTCACTGTCCCTCAAAGGTCTTCATAATATGCAAGAGAGAAGTTAGCCCAAAATGAATCCAAAAGGCCATTTCTCTAGACATTTTTATAATCGCAACATCTGTTTAAATGTCATGTTCTTCAGTGACAAAGACAGAGCAGTGATAATGAATGAATGTCACATAATTCAGCATACAGGGTAATGAAATGTATTAAGTCATTATTCAGAAGGGAAAATTTGATCATTATAAATATTATAAATGATTATTTAAATTCAAGCATATATTTAAGCATTGATTACTTAAACTCAATTAATTTACTGCTGCAGTGCTGATCAAACTGAATATAGTAGTTTCACATGTGCAATCCATTTGGACAGTTGCTGTCATCATTTCCTTTCCTTACATATTCACAATGAAAAGTGATATATGTTCTGAAGTGCTCCAGAATTTTACTCTGCAATCAAGTTGTTTTATTGTTTCATGATAAGAGAAATAGATACATCTAATTTTTAAAGCGTATTTTAGCCTAGAAGCTACAGTTCAAACTATAGTTGTCTCCTCAAGCAATATTATTTATGATGTGCCTTTTACATTTTGTTTAGTGAGGGCATAATACTTCAATTTTATGATAATGACTATTTTGCCACCAAATTTTGTCTGCTGATGAATATTAGTTGGTGTGAATTATTTCAATTTTGCTTTTAAGTATAACGACAGCATTGCATACAAAAAACAAATATACAGAATTGCTAATCATAACTCTTGGTTAGCTGAAAACTCAAAGAATTTGAAATCTAGTACCAATTTCTCTTTTTTGGATAAGCAAGAAATAACTCTAGATGGAAAGTTTTATATATTTGTTATAGAAATTTCCCTACATATATCCCTCTCATGTATATATATGATATATTTATCTTATACGTATGCACCTTCATATGCATACACGTGTATATGTAGAGAGACCCACACAGAGAGGGACATATGAGAAGGCAAGAAGGAGATACAGTTTAGGCTTCTTTTGAATTTAAATTGCTCGTAATTTTATTTTTTAATTAAAGAAGCCATGGAGAAGTTAATGGTAATAATATATATATATATGTATGTATGTATGTATGTGTGTAGGTATGTAGGTATGTTTCTTGTATACCTAGGGGAGACCCAGCATGACTGGGTTACTTGCCCATGTGGCTTAAAAGGCCATCTTAACTAGCTTAGCTAGGAAAAGAAAGGATAGAGGAAGAGCGTGTAAGTTAGTTCTGTTTTTTTATGACTAATTACCCTTGTTCTAGTACTGGAGATGAACACAAGTGAAGAAACTAGGTGCCAATTATACCATCTCCAGGACAAATGCTGGCTATGACTTTCTCTCTGCTATCAATAATGAGTTCTTTACCTGCTTCAGAATGCAAAGAAAAAAAATATGGTGAAAAGGAATCTGAATGAATGAAGCAGCCTCTGAAAATAGTAAGAGATGATTCATAGGGACTATAAGCGCTGGGCACAAATAAAGGTCTCTGAATAACTAAGACACAGGATCAAATAGGAGAAAAAGTCCTTTTCATTTTTATGCCACTAAATGAATACTATTTCACCCAAACTGAGACTCACCTGTACTTTTTGTTTCTCAGACTCAAGCTTTGCATTTCCATGTGGGTCACAGCTTTCCTACATAACGCACAGGAAACCTTCCTCTGTCACAGCAACTGCCTATGACTGTTGCTAAGAATAAAATGAAATACACTGCTGTTCAGAATAGAGGGGTTTATTCTGGAAGAATACAAGAAAGGATAGCAGCGAAAGTAGTTCCTCAGAGAAATTTATTGCATTGCCATTTACCAAAATACTTAGTGTGTGTGTGTGTCTCATGAGACAAGATTACAGAGTTTAAATATTGTCTCTGAAGCTGAGAGTGGAGTATTTATCTAGGCATCTTAATGGCTATGCCACCACGGGCAGGTTGCTTAATTTCTCTGGTTGCCTTTCCCAGAATGCAGGAAAATGCAGTTTCCTTTCCTGGAAAATGGGGAAAATAATAGCCCTTACCTCAAAAGATCAGTGTGAAGATGAAGTTAATTTATGAGCAACAACTAGGGCAAGACCTGGCATATGGTGACAACTGCCTAAGGATCCCTATTTTTATTTCAACAAATAGACTATCACTAAAGGAATTAGTTTTCTCTGCACCACCACTGTCATACCAATGACTTTAGCAGCATTTGGTTCTTCCAGGAGAGGTTCCCAACATCTATGCACTCTCTTTGAGGGTCCCATTGCAAAGAAGATTGGAGGTCTTCAGCTGATGAAAGCTCTAGTTTCAGTGTCTTCTAAAAATCATTCAGTATCTTCTAAAACCACCTGGGTGATGCCAAGGTGGAGGAGATAGGAGGGCGAGCACACCTCTGGGGGATGACTGAGCGTCTGTGGTGGGGAGGGAAAGAGGGCACTGACTTTCCTATGGGGAAAGATATAAAAGCAGGCCAGATGGAAGAGACAGGGGGGCCATGGCTGGCCAGTAATTTTTCCACCTGGGCACAAGGTGGAGGGGTTCTGCACCACCATCCTCCATCCCCTGGCACCTGGAGCATCAGTCTCCTGGGGAGAAATCTTTGGCACTTCAGTATCAGAGGCAATGACCATCTGCCTCTGCAACCAATTGAAATCAGGTCAAAAGGGGCAGAAGCTGCCAACCAACAAGCCACAGGTAAAAAGCCTTTTAAAATGTGGCTTCTGTCAGTCAGTCCCCTAGGTCCGTCCATCCGTGAGGAGCAGTTGCCAGACAAAAGTAGTTTAATCAGCAGGGTTTTATTAACAAGGGAATTCAACAGGACAACAGAAAGTCCTCACAGCCACAAGTGGCCATTATCTTACCCCAGTCACCATTTTCAGTCCCAAAGGTCCCAAAGACACATGTCCAAGGTGGTGCCCTTTACCCCTCCAAACCTGAGGCAGGCACTCTGCCAATTCCAGTCTTTCTCTGGTGTCTTCTCGTTGCTTCTCCAGTGTTCCATGCTGCTCTGCTTCTCCAAGGCTCTTCACATTTCTTCCACAATTGCTGATAAACAAATCAGCTTTCCAAATCCCTGGCCATCTCCAGGTACCAGCTACTATGCCACCTTGCTGCGGGGCCACCACCAGGGTATTTTGGCACTAATACAATCTTTAACTGAGTCACTCACAACCCTGTATCACTATGACACCTCCTCTTAGGACCTCCCTGACCTATTCCACATTTCAGGACTTGGGGCTCAATTACTCACCCACCCCAATATCCTGTCACAGTCCTGTACTCAAGGCCAGGGCAGTGTGGGGGTGCAGAGAGCAGGGGGAATCACAGGATGGGCGGGACGTGGGGAGGTGAGAATTTCAGCTACTGCTTCTGCTAAAATTGCTAAAACTACTATTTTTCTCTCTCTGGTTCTGTCTGGAAAACCTTGAAACAGAAGAATGTTTGTTTTGGGGGGAGGGAGGCAGATCTGGTGATTTTAATCCTCCTCTTCTTTGAAGGATTCAAAGACAACGCCTCTTCTATCACAAGGTACAGGAGTCCTAGGAGATTTCTTCTAGATCACACAGCAGAGAATGCTGAATTTGCAAACTACCTACCTGAATTATTCCAACAAGAATTTTCTGGTGTCTGGTGTGGGTGACCCGGTCCCCTTATATCATAGGGAATAGGTTGTGCTTGGGAGGTTTATTTGAACTCACAGATTTTTGTGTCATTCTTTCCTGGCAGGTTCCTGGGCAGACAGGTCTCCACTGCACGAAGCAGCCAGTCAAGGTCGTCTTCTCGCTCTGAAGACATTATTGTCACAGGTAAGATGACACACATAACGGAAGCACGTCCCTGTGCATGAGCCAAGAGCAGCTGTCATCATGTCAATTCACAAATATCAAAACTGCTTAATATATGTTAGTCGTCTTATTTTAGTTCATGTATCTGTCAAGTCCAACATTCACATTTATCTTTGAAATATCTTTCTAAATGTTTTGGTATATTCGTGTATCTTAGCATTTTAAAACCTGCATGGAGTACATTTGCTTGTCAGTAGATATTTTAATAATAAATTAGATCTACCCATTATTGTTCCTTTTAAATGTGTCTAACATTGTGTAGCAGGTACAGTGTAGTGCAGGCTTAGTTGGAGTAATATAACATCCAAAAGGGAGTCTCATGCCAGGCACCTAAGCCTTTTTTTCACCTCCCAGGTAGCTGGGATTACAGATGCACACACACCACCGTGCCTGACTGCTTTTTTGAGGTCATGCTATATTACCCTGCACGCACACGTACATACATGCACATGCATACACACACATATGGGCACACACATAGTAGTCTTGAACCCACGAACTCAACTGATCCCAGGCCTCTTGCCTGCCAGCGCTTGGACTCCAGGCACACACTACCATGCCCAGATGTGAATTTTTACATTGCCCAATGTGATGCAGATGGACTCTTAGATTTGGAAGTTACCTCCTTGAGGCATCTCTATCTGGGGAAAGAAGTTTGCTCATATGGTTACGAAAGAATGAAGGATCATGTCACCCAGGTTAGACAGTGCTGGGCCAGGGCTCAGGGAGCCTGGATTCATATTGCCACTTGAATCATAGTCTAAGCCTCCCTTGTCTCATCTGGAAAAGGAATGTAGGGTGGGACGCTCCCTTCCAGCCTCCCAATTCCAGGAGGACATAGGGCTACTTGGTTCATCTCTTGATGATTAGAACAACAACCTGTGAAAAGGTCAGTGATTTCTAAAGGGCAGTTCCCATGAGAAGAGCATGCAGTTCTTTGAGAGAAGTCTTGCGATAGTGCTCAAGATGTATCTCATGTCCACTGACTGGCTAGCCAAGTCAGAGATGCCTGGTCTTCCCGACACTTGACCTGAAAGGGAACCTCTACCTTCACAGCTGCTGAGTCATCTGGTCAACCCAGTGCGAGGCAGCAGGGGCCAGTCAGGACCGGTTCACCAAGTCCTGATTGCTGACTCACCAATTTGAAGTCACTGAAATGATGATTTGAGAAATCTTGAAAATCACTTCTCATAGGCCACCAAGATTTGGAGTGGTTTTTTCCTTGTCTTTATTTAATTATTCCTCGTGCCCATCTACTATTATAGATCATAGTAATTGTGTTTTTTCTATCACAGGAATTTGACCATGCAAGCATTCCCATTAGAGTGATTCATGTGACTCTCAATAGATAATGAATCACCAGAAATATGAGGGAAAATAATCGCACATCCCAGTAATATTAATTTTAACCTGATATAACCAGCTTATTAAGATAAAATTTTTAAATATTTACTTTAGTTGTAGAATAAAACAGTATCCCACATGTTGACACTCTGATAATGATAATCATCATTTTACAAGCATCATTTCATGTAATTCTCATGGTGCCCCTAAAATTTAGTGGTTAAGATACACCTCCAAATTGACATGGTTGTTGCTTCAGATGGTTAGTGAGCTTCAAATTCAGGGTTGACTTCATCAACAGAACTTAACAATTATTAACATTTAACCTATTCAAGACTATTTAGTGATGAAAATTGATACATTTTACCACAATTTAGTACCCCCTCCCCAGTCTGGGCTGATCTATAATTTAATAGACTCAATCAAAACAAGTATCCCAGACTATCAACAGTCTTTAATTCTACAAAATGAAAAACAAGATACCAATAACAACCAAAACAATTCATAAAACCCAAAAATGTTAGGTCAAAAAAATTGCACAAAATGCTAGAGGCAATATCAGAATTAGATTGATGGTCTTCCATCAGTGGTAGGGAGTTTGATAAGTAATTGACTTTGGCATTTGAACTGATCCTTCTTGCTAAACCTAAGCTGAATTTGACTATGAGAAGAGTCTCTGAGCTCCTTTATAACTGTCTCAGAAATGTTTATGGAGATGGTTTTGTATAACATTTTACTCACCTTACAAAATTATTCATGTTTAGGGTTATAATGTAAATGCAGTAACCATAGACCATGTCACCCCGCTGCACGAAGCCTGCCTGGGGGGTCACGTGCCATGTGCCAGGACTCTTCTAGAAGCTGGAGCAAATGTAAGTACCTCTTAAACACATCGACAGTTTCACATTCACTGATTAAGTGAATCAAGCAAAGTTGTCCGTTTCCTTTTTCTCCTTTCTCAGAATAAAAATAGAGCTCTGATTGCCTTAGCCTCCTCATGGTGCTCTAAGAAAGCTTTCTAATCATTGTAAAGATGTGTAGCATCATACTGTAGAACAGTCTCTAAATTATTTTTCTGCTTGCCTGACACAGATAAAATAAGAATAGATAAAGCTCTTTATACCTGTCACATTTACCCATCTTTTCGTTTATTCTTGCTATTTTTTAGTGTGGTAACACTGATTTACAACACTGTGTATGGTTGACAAGTATAAGATCACGTTTCTGGTGTATGGGACCACAACACACCCTCACCATGGCAACCATAGTCTTCCACAATAATCTCTCGGGCCCTCTCCCGACTTTGTTTTGTCTCTCCTTTGGTTTTGTATAATGAAATCATCCAGTAATTATTTTTCTCCTTCTGACTTATTTCACTTAGCATAACCCCCTCCAGTTCCATCCTTGTCACAAATCCCAAGTTCATCTTTTATGTACAGCCGAGTCTTAGTCTATCATGTGCATATAGACCACATCATCTTAATTCACGTATCTGTCATTACATTTGTGCATCTTTTGGAAGATTTTTCTTAGATAAATTTTCAGAAGCAGAAGTACCAGTTTTACCAAATGATCATTTGCCACTAGCA
>PVHY01021462.1:12500-23859 GCA_004024945.1 Uropsilus gracilis
ATACAACTCTAAAAACTAGAGGAAAATATTTTGATGAATTTTGTAAATTTATCACATTTTGCTAACATACTTTGACCATGATTTTAATATCCTAGTGACCTATTTCCTGTCCTTGCAGTTCTTGGCTGACTTCCATATACCCCTGGGGATATTTACTGCTACTGCAAGCATCCCAAAAGTCATTAAGATTGCATTTTTAAAGAAAAATTTTAGTTGAGATTGAAATGATAGAATTGACATTGGCAATATTCATTAAAAATACCTTCTACGTAGCTAGTGATTTTAAATGTCTGTTTTATCAAATATCTCAGTCAAAGAAATTTGTCTTCATAAATAAATATTCACCTAAATGCTTTTTGTTAAGAGAATAACCTCTTTAGATACAGTGGGGCATTAACACTGCCCTTTAGTCAAACAGCTTTCTACTAGTACTTTCCTGTGGTAGAGGAACGGTCTTAGAGTGAAGAGGAAAGTAACATACCTCTTTCATTAGTCTTATGGAAATAAGAAAATACCTAATGTTAAAATTGAAATCAACACTTCAGAATTTTTCAGCATGTCAGTATACCTTATTCTATTAAAGAAGTGTTCTAATTCTAAAATGTCATATGTCTGTTGGTATATCCCTCCTTGGAATAAAGCCAGAGATTCTAGATGAGAAGGCACCTCAGGCACTTAATCTTCTAGTTGCCAACCAACAGTGGGGTGGGGAAGGGCGAGAGGAGGACTTTGACAGCCAAAGCAGAGGCTGCTTGCTGATGTTTACAAAGCAAGCATGACTGGGGCTAAGTGTCTCTCCCTTCTTGCTCTTGTTTTCTTTCCATGCAAAAGGAGGTCTGCTCTGCTAGCAGTATCCTCCTAGACTCCCTACTTACCACTCCCCCCCCCATTTCTACCTGCCCAGGAAAAGGATAATATGTGGAGTGAGTAAGCTGGAAAGATCACACACAGCCTCCCTCTCTTCTAACCTGAACTGAGGCCTACAGAGTCCTCCATTCTGTTTCTTTAAGCCTCAGAGTTGATAGCTGTTATTCGGTCCTGTCCACACCCAGCCTGGCCATGACTGCGTAGACGCTTCATTCTAGTCCCAGAGTTCAGTTAGGAAGATGTAAACCCTGTGGTCAGAAGCTAGGTTAGTAATGAAATCAGGTCAAAAGGGGCAGAAGCCGCCAACCTACAAGCCATAGGAAAAAAAAACCCTCTTAAAACGCAGCTTCTGCTGCCCAACTTTCTTCACCTGCATGCAGCAGTTGCCACTCAAATGCAGTTCAACAACAGGGTTTTATTAACAAGGGAATTAACAAGGAAAATGGAAGATCCTTAATACCACAAGTGGCCATCTATTTCACTCCAAGACCGTTTAGTCCGAAAGTTCCAAACACATGTCCAAGATGGCGCTCTCCAAACCTGCAGGCACCCTGCAAAGTCCAGTCCTTCTCCAGCATCTTCTCTTTGCTTCTCTCTCCAGTGTTCTGAGCTGTTCCACTACTCCAAGGTGCTTCAAGCTTCTTCAAATGATGATGCACAAATCAGCTTTCCAAATCCCTGGCTGCTTCCAGGTACCAGCTCACTATGCCATCTTGCTACAGTGCCACACTCTCCACAAAGGCCACTTTTCTACTGGTCACCATGGCTCCTTGCCACCTCCAGCTCATTCTTCCAGAGGACTCCCCTGGCCAGTCTCGTGGACCTGTTCTCAAAGTTTGCCATTCTCATATCTTTGCTTTTTTTCGCTCCTTACTTTTATCTACTTTTTGGCACTTCTCGCTTCTTCTCGCAGGTCTTTCAGACCCCACCCACCAGGGTATTCTGGCCCCAATGCAATTTAACTGCATCACTCACACAACCATGTAAGTCCTGATGTAAATGAATTCCTCAGGGGCCTCATTAGAATAAAAATAATTCCACTGCTGGGTAAACACTGAAAGTGACTTGGAGAAAGGATTGGGGAGCTGGTGAGGGTTGTTTGGGTTGACAGTATCTTAGCAGAACAAGGACAACAGTACAATGTATAGCTCCAAAGGACAGAGCCACACCAAGTGCAGGTTTTCACACACTGCAGACTGGGCCAGTGAGGGAGCCAATAAGTCTGTGAATAGAATCTCAGGAGGACTGGTCTTTCCATTTCTGTCTGGTTTGGGATCTTCTGGGCAGTGCAAGAGCAGATGACCATTCATTTTTTCTCTCTTCCCCAACAGATAAGTAGAACATATGCACACACACACACACACACACATGTTTCTGCACAAGGGCAAATATTCCTTTCCAGGGCTAGCCCAGATCAACCTAAATCCAACTTTTCAAGACATTTCTCTAAAAATGCTGTCAGCTCTTCACATTGTTATATTCTCAATTATTATGCAGAACCATATCCAGGATGAACATAAAGACAAACTGCTTTAGGTAGGAAATTGGTCCTTGTAAGGAAGAATTTAATTTTCACCCAAATGGTTTTAGTCTGGGAAAATGGAAGCAGTCATTTTTATCCTCTCAGCTACAGTCTCCTTGGAGGGTAGGGATGAGAGGTGGAGGGGGGAGGGGAAAGGAAGAGATATTGAAAAGAATCACAAACTTTCTTCTCAGTTTGTGTGAAGACGAAAATCATAATCCCTATTTTACTGCCAACTAGACTGAACTGCAGTGCCCACACTCAGAGGAGGCCGTGTTTGATTTAATGGTCTGCCGTCATCAACTTCATATTCGTTTTTTCCCAGTTTTATTGAGAAATAGTTAATGTGAAATTCTACATTCTGGGACTCGAAAGATCAGGAGGAGAAAACTGTGTCCATTAGTAAAAAACATGCTTAACTTGTCTCCTTATGAGTGTAATTCCTCCTTCTAGTCTCTTGAATCCTTGGAAAAAAATATCTACACCAAAGCAAATTAAATTTTTTTAAGTCATGATGGGCTTAAAGAAAATGGTGTAGACTATTTGTAAAGTCTCCCTGAGGTGGGGTCGAGCACAGAGGAAAAGAAATTAAGGTCATACATGACCAGACCCATCCCCTGCAGGTACAGCAGGAAACAGTAATATAGAAGCATGTTTCTCCTACACATGCACCAGTAACATGTAGCTTTAAATTCTTTCCTGAAGCTCCAAGGTCCTTGCTCAAGTATTTGTTACACTTAGGAGATAGGAGGTGGGTCTGGAGAACAGCAGATAAGGATACTGAGCTTAGCTGTGTTTGCTACACTCAGGAGACCGGTGCAGAAAGCAACAGATAATGCCACATGACACACATCTTTGTTTCAACTTGCAAGTCTGCTCCTGTGAATATTGCTGTGCTACAGAAACCCTTTCTTTCCCAAAGGTGGGGCTCTTCTCTGCCTGTTGCTATGGAGGAGACAGTCTGGGGGTGTTAATAAAGGCTCATTTTTAATCAGACCTTGAGACTCTGGTTTTGTGTCTAGTTATTGTGTCTAAGTTATGGTTTTGCTCCATAGCTTCCCTAATAATTACTGCCATTCCCATGCATCCCTTTGCAAATGATATTTTTCCTCTGTTTCCATTAAGAACTGGGGTCTAGTTCCTTGTCTCCTGAATTTGAACTTGTCTTTCTACCTGCGACTGAAAATGACACAATGAAAGAAATGATGGGTCATTTTTGACTCTAGATCTTTAGAGACCTTGCAGCTGTCTTCTTGGAAACCTGAGACTGATACAGGGTAGTGACACAGTTAAAAATTGTATTGGTGCCAAAATACCTGGTGGGCGGAGTCTGAGAGAAAGATTCACACAGGAGAGAAAATGGAAAGCGGGAAGAGATGAGAATGGTGAACTGTTAGAATAGGCCCATGTGGTTTGGCCTGGGGATGCCCCCTGGAAGAATGAGCTGGTGGTGGCAAATAGCCATGATGGGAGAGTGGCCAACAGAGAAGTAGCTGGTGTGGAGTCAGATGCCAGAATGGCAGGCCAGGGTTGACCAAGGGCTGCTGAGGGTAGGCCTGGTGGATGTGGCCAGATGCCATAAAAAGAGGTCCTGGAAAAGGAAGTGCATGGAACCACAGCAAAGTGGCAAATTTGGAAAGCTGATTCAGGGTGACCAATTGCAGAAGAACTTTGAAAAACCTTGGAGAAACAGAGCAGCATGGACCACGGGAGAAGAAGCAAAGAGAAGATGCTGGAGAAAGACTGGAATTTGCCTCAGGTCTGGAGGGGCAAAGGGGCACCATCTTGAATGGTGTCTTTGGGACGTTTGGGACTGAAAATGGTGACTGGGATAAGATAACTGCCACTTATAGCTTTGATGGCTTTTCATTTTCCTTGTTGAATTCCCTTGTTAATAAACTCTGTTGTTAAACTGCATTTTGTCTAACAACTGCTACACATGGGTGGTACAAACCTGAGGGAACCTGACAGGCAACAGCCACATTTTAAATGTGGTGTGTTGGTTGGAGGTTGTTGCCCATTTCAACCTGATTTTAAGACCACCTTGTGAACCTGGAGTCTCATCCTTGAGCATGGGAACCCATGAGATGGGAAGCCCAGCCAACACCAGCACCAGCAGCCAAAATCTGCCTTCCAGCCAGAGAACAGCAGTCACCTCCATGACACCAGGCAAGACCAGCCGAAGATTCATCGGCTGAGCCTAATCCAGAGGCTTCCCCATATCATTGTGAGAAAAAAAAATCATCATTAAATGTGGGAGCTGACCTGGATCTGGGGGACCTTTGAGACAGAGCTCTCTTGGGCTAGCTCTCTGCCCCACAGGAGGGACATGTCGGGAGCTGACCTGCATATCATGGGACCCTTGTGGCATAGCTCTCAGGCCCCAGGTGGTGGATGTGTTGTTGAGGTCATGCCTTGCATGATTAACTAAAAAACAATTAGAGGGAGCCCTGCGGTCAGAATGTTCCTGTAAAACTGAAAGACCAATTCCTAGTAACCCTGGTAAACTTTCGGTGAAGGGATAACAAATCCATTGGTGACATACATACCTAAGGAAGTGAAACCAGATGAACCAGATAACTTTGTACACAAGAAACAATTGTGGTGATCATTGGTCAGTCTAGCTAGCATAGGTTAAAATAGATGATTGTCTTGGAATGCTTTTGAGAATATTATGTTTTAGTTAAAATGTTTAATGTAAAATGTTTGATATTAAAGATAAAATCTGTTAAATTACCGACTGCATGTACTCATAGAATGTTGATGTAATCATTTTAAACATTATATATATATCCACTAAAACCCCAAATAAAACGCAGCAGATTCATTGTCTCTTGAGTGGTGTGTCTGTCTGTCTTCGCCGACCTTGTGCCTCTCCTGCTCCAGCCGAGCCCTGGTTCCCTGCGGTCTGCTCTCTCGATTGACCAGTTCATGGCAGGTGGCACCCAAACAGGGACCCTGGACAGGTATTCCCTTCCTTCTTTTTCCTCTTCTCAAGGCAACAGGTTGGATCTTATCAGGATTCCATGGTTCCTCTGATAAAGGATCATCAGTTAAGGGTAAGTAATCTAAAACAGTCATGGGACAAACTGACTCGAAAAATGAGAAAATTTTTCTTTCGGTTTTTAAATATATGATGGCTAGCAGAGGTCTTTAGGTGTCAGAAAAAACTTTAAAGAATTTCTTTGACTTCATTAAGAAAGTTAGCCCTTGGTTTCTTGATGATGGGTCTTTAACTTTGCTGGATTGGAAAAAAGTTGGTTGTGAAATGAAACATTATGTGCAAGCAAATAGTGAAAAATAACTCCCTCCTTGTGTGTATCCACTATGTTTACAAATGAGCGAGCTTTTAACTGACTCCAAGGATTTTGAGGGTCTAATCCATGAGACTGCTTCCATGGAGGATGAGCAGAGCATGAAGCAAAACTGATCAATGCCCCAAAAAATGTATATGGGTCTAATTTAACAGAACATCAGTATGATACCGTGTGCTTTGCTTCCAATGACCCAGATGATTGGGATCTGGACGATGAAGCAGCAAAATATCAACTGCCTGAGAACAGAGATCACCATCCTTCCTTTACTGAAGCAGCTTACCTTAAACCTAAATCTAGGTGGAGGAAACCACTACCACCCATGGGCTTTCATGCAGCCCATGGTAGAGGCAAGAAAGAGAGGGGATTCCTCCTTTTCCTTCCCTGTGGCCGAGGGAATCGATGGGGAGACCCCTACCTGGGAGCCTTTACCTTTAAAGATTCTTAAGGAATTACAAACAGCCGTGAAAACATCTGGTGCTTCTGCTCCCTATACCATTCAGGTGTTGGACATTGTGGCAAGTCATTGGTTAACACCTCATGACTGGCATCAGACAGCTAAAGCCACCTTAAGTCCGGGGGACTATGTCCTTTGGCGGACTGAATATGAGGATTTGTCTAAACAAACAGTGACTCAGTTTTTATGAAAAAGGGGTCCCAAACCAGGCATGGATATGCTCTTGGGGACAGGGGCCTACACCGCCCCTGTCTCACAGGTCTCTATTCCACGCGAAGTATTGGAGGTGGTTACTCAAAATGCACTCACCCCGTGGAGAAAACTTGTGCCTCCAGGAACCAAGGGCAGTACACTTTCAGTAATAAGGCAGTTCAATGAAGAAACATACCAAAATTTTGTCTCTCACCTAGAGGAGGCAGTGTGTAGGATGCTGCCCCCATCTGAAGGGACAGATATGCTCCTAAAACAACTGGCTTGGGAAAACACTAATCCTTTGTGTCAAGATTTAATTCAGCCTATACGTAAGACTGGTACTATTCAGGACTATGTTAAAACGTACTTGGATGCCTTGCCTGCGGTGGTTCAGGGGATGGCATACGCCGTAATGATGAAAGGTCAAAAATTTAGTTCCTATGTTAAGCAAACATATGGGGGAGGCAAGCAATCTTCTGAGCCTTCCTGTTTTAAATGTGGAGGGACAGGCCATATGCAAATTCAATGCACTCAAACGAATAATGATAAATATAAAAATCTTCCTTCTACTGTCTGCCCTCGGTGTCAAAAGGGGAAACATTGGAAAAAGGATTGCTGATCCAATTCCATAAGGATGGATCCTTATTAGACAAAGAAAAAAAAACACCACCACCAAAAGAAACACCAAAAAACTAGATGGGGGACATCCTCTCAGCCCCCTAAACTCAAGAGACGAATTTAAACAACCTTCACATCCTGAGGCCCCTGAATTTGCTATTCATGACCTTCCCAGGGCAACTCAGTCAATGGCAAGCCACTCCAGGGTTTGCTAGACACTGGGGCCAATCGGACATGCATAGCAGGCAAAGATTGGCCCTCCTCCTGGCCTTGCATTAGGATTTCCTCCTCTCTCGTGGGGCCTCTAATGTCACTCAGAGTGCACAGCTCTTAAGGTGGGACCTGGAGGGAAAGTCTGGTTTTATTCAACCTTACATCATCCCTACTTTACCATTCTCACTGTGGGGTCGAGATATCATGGGCGATTTAGATCTTAAATTAGTCACTTCAGATAACTTAAATTTACAGTATTTTTCATAGGGGCCACTGAAAGCTCTATGTACACTGATAAAATCACCTGGAAATCAGATCCGCCTGTATGGCTTAATCAGTGGCCCCTGCCCCAAGAAAAAAATACAGGCAATTGAACAATTAGTCCAGGATCAATTAGACAAAGGCCACATTGAAGAAAGTACTAGTCCTTGGAACACATCTATATTTATCATTAAAAAGAAATCTGGTAAATGGCGCTTATTACAAGATCTTATAGCTGTTAATGATTCCATGGTTGATATGGGGGCTTTGCAGCCTGGCCTGCCTTCTCCAGTAGCCGTCCCTAAAGGATGGGATGTTATAGTTGTTTATTTACAAGATTGTTTTTACACCATTCATTTACACCCAGAGGATTGCAAATGTTTTGCTTTCAGCGTCCCTTCAGTTAATTTTCAACGCCCATACCGGAGATATCAATGGAAAGTTCTCCCTCAAGGCATGAAAAATAGTCCAACACTCTGCCAAAAATTTGTTGATGCTGCTCTTCTTCCTGCTCAACAGCGTTTCCCGGAGGCCTATATTATACACTATATGGATGATATTCTTTTGGCCCATTCTTCTCCTTCTACTAATGCTATCTTATTGCAGGAAGTAATTGCCTTACTAACTCGAAATGGCATAGTTATTGCTCCGGAAAAAGTCCAAAAAGACAGACCTATTAATTATCTGGGACATGTTATTTCTAACTCCTTTATTGAGTCTCAAAAACTCACTCTTCGGACAGACTGCCTTGAAACTTTAAATGATTATCAAAGGTTGCTCGGCAACATTAACTGGGTTCGTGCATTCCTCAAATTAACGACTGGAAAATTGATCCCTTTGTTTCAGGTTTTACAGGGGAACTCCAATCCTACTTCCCCTCAGTCTCTAACTCCCTAGGCACGACAGGCCTTACAATTGGTGGAACAAAAAATTAATGAGGCTAAGGTACAACAAATTTCTTATAATCTTGAATGAGACCTACTAGTTTTGAAAACTATGTACACACCTACTGGATGCCTCTGGCAAAATGGTATCTTAGAATGGATTCATTTGCCACATGTACAACAAAAGATGTTGGCTTCTTATCCATATCTCTGTTCCTTGATCATACAGAAAGGTCGTATAAGGTCTAGGGAATTGTTAGGCAAAGAAACGCATAATATAGTCATCCCCTTCTCTAAAGCACAATTTGACATGCTTCTCCTAAATGATGACGATTGGCTTTTCATGTTACAGGGCTACTGTGGACAGATTAAATTTCATTATCCTAAACATCCACTTGTGGAATTCTTTTGTGACACAGCTGTTACATTCCCCACTAAATGTTCCTTGCAGCCCTTGGCTATGGCTTTAACAATCTTTACTGACGGTTCCTCCAATGGAAAGTCTGTACTTTTTGTATGCCAATTGACTAATTGTGTTTCCGACTTACATCCTTCCCTGCAATTTCTTATTATACACCAACCATCTTTTATTATGCTCCCTGTCAATGTTACAGGTCCTGGTATGATGATAAAGCCTTGCAAATTCTCAACGAAATTGCCGGTTACTTGCATAGACCTCAGTGATTCTTGGGTCTGCTTTTTGCCAGTATTTCTGCCCTGATCACATTGATTGCTGCCTCTATGGTGGCAGCTGTTTCCTTATCTCAGTCTATTCATACTGCTCACTATGTAAACACCTTGTCAAGGAATATTTCCCGTACATTGGGTTCTCAAGATACTATTCACTATAAAATGGAAGTTAAATTTAATCCTCTCTTTGACACCATCAATTCCTTAGGTTCCGAACTTCAAGGACTTAAACTTAGGCTGACCTTAAATTGTCATGCATCATATCAGTGGATTTGTGTTACTTCTAAACTCTACAATGACAGTCTCCACACTTGGTACCATGTTAAAAGACATCTCGCTGGTATTTGGCATGATGCCAACACTTCTCTGGACATTTTACAGTTTCACAAAGAAATTACTTTCCTCCAACAAACTGCACCTTTGGATACCGGATCTGCTAACTTTGCTTCATCATTTGTTTCTGCTATTTTCTCTCATGTACCTTCCTTAATTAATTGGACCACATATAGTTAGTGACTTTCATGGTGGATTGTAAAGATCTAGTGCAACGCGGATTAGGTCTTCCAAAAAGTGTATTAAAAGGATGGATAATTCATGGGAAACTATCTAACAAAGGGAAAACACTTGTAAGGTGTCATTCCCTCATTTCCCCTTCCTGCTCTCCCCCCAAACCCCCCCCCCTGATACAAGCCCCCCCCCCCCAATTCTTTACCTGGGGCTGCTGAAATCTCATGTTTTGTCTCCTGAATTCTCTTGGAATATCTGCAGCTTCATTTTTCTCTTTTTAATCACATTCAGACTCACATTGCTTTACCTTATTAACAAACATATATGAATATTCAAAATATAGCACAGTACCTTTCTCAATGTCTACCCCATATTTTATCTTGCATAATACGCTTTCACATGCCATGCCTTTTTTTTTTGCTGTTATAGTTTAAAAGGAATTTTCATGAGTTGACCTGTGTGCCTATTCAATTGTAATCATCTATGCGTGTCTGTTTTGTAATAATTTAAAAGAAAAATTCATGGTTGACTGATAAATCCCAGAAGATGCAAATACTTGTGGAATGAATGAATGGATCCCGCATACTGGGACATTTTCGTGAGGGTGACAATCAAGTCTACATAATGTTTTCCAATATTATGTGATTTTTCTGGATACTGATGGACTAAGGAAGGCCGCCGGGAGACAAGCGTGTAGACCCTATGCAAGGCTTCCTTTTCAATCCCGAAGATGTTTTCTTTGGCGCTTGGAAGGAAAACCCTATTGTTTTCACTTTCCTGGGGCCTCTGGAGCATCCTTACACGCCCCCTCCCCCCACCTAAAATGCTTGGCTGAAAACTAGACCTTCCCGGGGCAAAACCACAATATTTAATGTTTCCCTCAAGGAGGAGGCAGGAGGTTTATGAGGCCTAGGATGAGTGAGGTCAACCAAACAGATGGACCAGAAAAATTTAAAACTGTCAACAGAACTGAAGCCTAGAGCAAGAGTGGGGGAGGAGGGAAAAGTCGTCGGGGGAGGGATGGGTACAGGAGATCAGGTGTGTGAAGCCAGGTGTGGTGGCGTGCGCCTGTAATCCAAGCGCCAGGAGGCAAGAGGCCCGGGATCGATTGAGTTCGCAGGTTCCAGACTATTCCAGCAAAATAGCGAGACCTGGTCTTGAAAGAGCAGCCGGGCGCGGTGGTGGACGCCTGTAATCCCAGCTACCTGGGAGGTTGAGGCTGGGGATGGCCTGAGTCCGTGGGGTCGGGACTAGCCCCAGCAACGTAGCAAGACCTAGTCTCAATTAAAAATAATTCAATTATTTAAATAAAAATATGAGTATAAAATTAATTAAAATTAAAATTAATATAAGATTAAGACGGGAAGTTCCCCCCAGGGCTTAAGTCTCTTCATCCCCACACCGTGGTCCAGGGATTCGCACCCCCAACCCCGAGCCCCGGGGGCGCCCCGGCACTGGAGGTGTTCGCTCCGGCTTGGAGGGGGCACCCCGGCGCTGGAGGGATCGTCCCGGCCCTGGTAGGGGCGCCCCGGCCCTGGAGGGGGCGCGGGGAACCCTGCGGGGGCGGGGGCGCCCAGGCGGAGGCCCCGCCCCCGACGTTGCTATGGAAACGCAGACGCGCCATGGCCCTGACCCGCCACTGCGAGGGTCCGCCGGCGGCTGCCTCGCCCCCAGCCCCGCTGTTCCCGTCGCTCCCCGCAGCCCCCGCCCGAGCGAAGCCCAAGAAGCAGCTCCTGGTGTACCCCCCCGCGCCCAAGCGCGCGCGCCTGTCTCGCACGGTCCTGCGCTGGCTGCAGAGTCTCGACCTCACTTTCTTCCCCAGGAACAGCAACAG
>PVHY01021463.1:0-23856 GCA_004024945.1 Uropsilus gracilis
TATATATATATATATATATGCACAGGTTTTTGTCTGCTTCTTTTCTGTTTGACTTTCTGAATTTCTTTAGACTCACTCCACTTATAATTAAGGAATAACCCAGCTTTGTTCACTATATTACTTTGCCACCAAACACATTTTTAAAAATTTATATACTGTCTTTAGGAGTCCCCAATTACAAACTATTTAAGATGTCTAAGTGACTACCATTACATACATGTTGCCAATTTCTTCAGGTTTAAGGAGTATATAAAGGAGAGAAAAAAGCATATATGCAATTTTATAAATGACATAAATGCTAACATGACATAATTATAGATAAGTCTATTTTTCTAGTGCTATCTTTTCAAATGTTAGAAAGTCTCACCTCTGTCTGATACCATGGGGGGTACCAAGTTTCCGGGGTGCAGAGATCTCAGTCTGGGGGATCAAGCCTCTGCCCTTATATGGGATGTGAGGGGGCTGGGCAGCTTCTACCCAGCTATGGGATTTGGGAGTCCCATCTCTGGTTTACTTCCACCTCAATCAGATTTTCATTAAGAAGGAGAAAACCAACAGCCAAAAGCAGCATCCAGGAGAGGAAAGATGAAAATAACCAGAAGCACACATAGTTGGAACAAGAGACAAAAACTGAAAGACTAACTATTGTGATGACTTGTTACAAAGTTTCACCTACAAGACCCAGGCCTGGGGAGACAAGTACCTGGTCCAGAGATGTATAAGACATGAATGAAGCTCCCCCCACCCCCAACAAAGGGAAGAAAGCTGTGTAAATATTGCTGTGGCCCTAAAGCAGACCTGTAAACTTTGAAGAAGGAGAGAAACTGAACCACCCATCTGCTTGAGTCTGTCCCCACCGGGGATCTTATCCCCTGCCAATGTCTGGGAGTTTGGTTCCCAACACAGGATACCAGAACCAAATGGGCCAGAAGCAGCACCAAGGGCCAGGCACTGACAAGGAGATAGGTGTATGACCTTCACCTGGGGGACTCACACCACACATCCATCTTGTGAGAGTTCCTGACATGTGAGACCCAGGTACCCAATTCACAGATCTCAGCAGCCTGGACTGCTCTGCTTCAGGAGCAGAGGTTATCTAAAAAAAGAGGGCATTACTCTAAGAAAAAGAGGCCAGTGAGCCAAGCATCAAGCAACCAACTGCTTATAGCGTAACTGGGAGGTGTAGGTTGGGGGTGGGGGAGGGAGAAATGTTGGTAATATACAAAGTACCCTGAAGGGACTAATAACTATATAAATACCACCAATATTGTATGAAAATTTAAAAATTAATAAAAGGGCATTTCACCTCTATTTTAGGGTTCTTTGACTCTTCAACATAGATTTAAAAACTGTATTAAGTGAACAGGGGGGAATTGAAACGAGACTATTTCATGCTACATTGATCACATTAAATTTTAGATCTATTTAGATCTATTTATTTTTGCTTGCTGAGAAAAAAACTCATTAAAAACTCTATTACTACAAGGATTAAATTAGTATATATCGCAATTATTTGTTCAAGATTTGATAACTGAGCCAAATTAATGTATGGAAATAGGTTGTTTTTTTTTTTTTGGGGGGTAGGGGAACCATGATTAATCACCTTAATATATTAATAAACAACCTAACCCACCATACCCTTTATGTGCTGGTGAGTAGATCTGTACCCATTTCCAGGTGGGGGCACAGGAGTTGGGGTGCCTCACAGGGGCCTTCTAGTCCATACAGGAAGGGGAAATGAATAACACTAACATCCTCTGATTTACTCCCACATTAGTCAGTCCTCATCAGAAAAAAAGAAAAAAAAAAAAAAAAAACACAAATAATCCAACTGAAGAAACAGAAGTTGTGAAACATGTAAGTGAAATTCCTGGACACACACTTCTCCTGGGTAGGACCCAAAAACATGTTTGGAGAGAACCACTGAACACAGGATCAATTATAAATGACCTGCTAAAATTACACCTACACTGTCACCAGGGACCAGGAACTAAAATCCTGGTTCAGAGAAGCCTCCAGCAAGAATAAGGCACACCCTCTCTCAACAGAGGATGAAGGTCATAGAAACATGGTAGCTGCCCAACAGCTCAATGGCAAACCATTACTGAGGAGACCAGCCACACCAACCATCTACTGAGGTATGTCTCTTCCAAGGAACTTTTCAACTGACAAAGGAGAGGGGCCAGACTCTCTAAGTCAAAGGACGGAATTACAAGGTGGGATGGGGGAACACCAAAAGGGAACTGCCAATAAAATAGAAGAGGAATCCAGCAAGGAGGAACAGACACTGATGGGCTTCAATTGAGGTTGGACTGGTTGCTTGATGCAAAGTTAAGACTGGAGATCTAAGCTGCATGGTCTACTGCACCCCAGAAACACAGATCCTCACCCAGGAAATAGACATTGCTCCAGAAAAAGAAGAGACTAAAGGGATAAACATGGGACCAACAAACAGTAATGAAAGAGGAGGTGAAACGATTGAAGGGGGTATTTAAGGGAGGGGAGCCATTTCCATGGGAACCAACAAACAATAACTGTACAAAGATGATTGATGTATGACATTAAAAGTAAGTAAATATTAAATAGAAATTAAAATTAATACCACTTATTATTTCATTTTTATTATTTTGACAATGTAGATTATTTTTGATGTGATGCAGGCAAACTATCATATAAGGAAATCTGCAGCAACCTAATGTATTAAGGAAAGTAACTTGTCACCTTAAATCTTACATTTTAAGAAACAGTATTTCAAGTTCTTGTTGATGGAAAGTATACTCCCCAGCAACATTGATTTCTTGGGGAATTAAAATAGAAAAATAGAACAACATTGCTATATAGGAGTGGTTGAAGGTGTGGAAATGGTGACAAATGTAATTCTTAATCTATTATTTTTGTTTACAAAGAAACAAAACTAAAATTTATTGTATAGCTTTTTTTTTCTGAGAATTCCTGTTAAACAAGCATACTAATTGAATAGTATAGACTAATCAGAACAGTTCCAATTGCATAAGCTTTTGTTTGTGATTTACTTATTTGATAAAAACAATAAAGGAGAAAATAGTAGTTCATATATCAAAATTAGTTTATATTTGTCATTATTTTGACTCATATCTGCAATAGAAAGCTCAATCATTTATATGCTTATTGGATGATGTACATTTGAACACTAGTTTCAGACCTACAGTAGAAGAAAAAATATAATATTCTGTCACATCTGGAATCTGTGATGTACAGAACTTTGCAAGCTAATAATGCACATAATCATACACAAGGAATTATACAAACACAATACTAGAGAATTCAATAAACACTGTGGAGAAAAGTATTCCAGTAATAAAAAAAGCAGTTCTAGTATGTCTGTATTTGCATTTCATTCCTTAATGGTATTCAAATTTGCTTATATTTTTTCTGTCAACAATGCCAGAGTGATAATGTTTTTATTATTATTCTCTTCTGAATATTTCTGATAATTATGACTATCATAAATGAGTTGAAGTGATCTATATAATAAGTGATGATTTTCTAAAATTATTGACAAGTTAGAATGGTAAATATTTTTAATCTCACTGATTTACTTTTAAAAATATTCCTAAGTAATTTCAAAGGTCAGACACTATTAAATTCATTTAATGACTGCAAATATCTATATGTAGATATACTTAAACATTCATAACTACAAATTAAATATGCAGAACTGAAAAAGGAAGCATCTATATCATTCTTCCAAGGAAAGGTTTATGGTACTATCTTTAAATAGTTTAGAATTGTATAAGATCTGAGCATTTTCTTAGTGTTTAAATTAGATTACACATTTATTGTACACTAAATACATGATACTGTAATAAACTTAAATGACTAAGAGTAAGTTAATTTAGTTGCTTTACAATCAGTTCAACAAGAAAAACATTAATGTGCTTTATTGTCCTAATTAATACATTAAACTTACAAAGAATTTAAACATTTAACTGGTGTTTAATAAATTAACTATAGTAAGTTGATTGGATATCAATGAATTGCCAAAATTAGCATATTAATTAGCTTTTATTTTACTATAATGGTATTTATCTAAGAACTTGCTAATTGAAATACTTTGGCTTTCTTTTTCAAAGAATGATTATATCAATACTCTTATTTTTTGAGATATTTACATGGCAACAAAGTGCATAAACCTTATATCATAAAAACCAAGTCTTAACAAATAAATTAACATTGAACCTTTTGAACTCATTAAATTTATGTAAATGTGGAACATGTGATAATATACTAAATTGCAATTACTTCTAAGGTAGGTTCTTTTATTAGTTCAGCTTTCTAATGTTTAACAATACTTCTAAAAGTATAGCTAAGTTCAAAGGAGAGTAAAAAGTGATTTTTTTCCTTGATTGAGTCATCTTGAATAACTCATACTTGTTGCTGATTTTTTACTGAACTTAATCTTTAAATGTTTCAAGCAAATTGTTCTTATTTGCAATTACTATTTAATATCACTGTGCGTAAATAAGTAGGTACATATTTACACAATATGTATACACATATCTGTATATATTATGTTTTTTTGTTTATAGATATATAATCTTTATCTAAAATATTTAAACATTTTTGCAAATTTTATGAAAATATCATTCTTGGCTCCTTTTGCTTGCCTGTGCAAAGGGAAGTTTTGGATTTCTTTTATTTCTACTGGACTGATAGCTCTCCTTTTCTTTTCTTAGCCCTTTTTTTCAATAAAACATCCTTCTCTTTCTAGATTACACAGACCTGTTTATCCATTAAATCTGTTTTACAATGACAAGAAAGTCTTCAGTTCTATGTAGAGAAATAAATAAAATGAAACAAATATCTTGTAGCCATTATTAACAAAAACAAAAATCAGGTTTATAATTTTGTACTATTCCAGAGTCTCAATCATTATAAGGTAACTGATGAGGTGAGTTTTGAGCAAATTAATTTTAATGCCTGTACTTTTTTTTCACTGCGGAGAATAGAAGAGTTGGAATTGATAATTATATTAATGTTAGTGACACATTAAAAAAGTCAAAGAAGAAAGAAAAAGAAACATACATATCATGGTTTAATATATTCCACTGCTATAGTATTTTATATTTGCTTGATATCAGTTTTAGGAGTTGTTACAATCCTAGATACATTTCTAGGAGGTCTTGAATTTATTATCTCATTCGAGGAGACAACTGTTTATCTCAGAGTGATTTGACAGACTTGTCCAAGGTCATAGACCCATTAATAAGAAGTGAGAAATTACTTATGCTGTTATAAAACTTATGTTTTGTTTTTCTACTGAAACTGGATATCCCTTATCACAAAATTCTTGAACAGATGATAATATTTACTTAGGTAATTAATAAATATGCCTTTCAATCTCTGTTGTGAGTTTGTTCCAGAGTAAAACAACAAAGAGTCTGAGACTAGTCACAGTCACGGAGGTGATAAATCTTATTTGTTGTGGAATGTTTTAGTAGAAGGGATTCTTTTCAGATAAAATGATCAAATTAAAAAAATCATAATGGTGAGCATAGATAAAATTAATGGGAATGATAGTAAATTAAGTACCAGAACATTTAGTTTGCCAACAAATAGTGTCAAATGAATGGACGAAGAGATCATTCTTTTATCTGTCTGCCTGGTTACTTGCCTCATTTTCTTAGCTAAATGTGGGGTCTAGAATTTACAAAGTACTTTCACAAAAAACTAGATGAACAATGTGCCGAAGAACCTGCTATACATTATATTTAATTAATTGTCTCACATTCACAAATTATAAAACTTCTCATGTAAGCAAAACCTTCATATTTCTTAAGTACTAACCATTGTTAGCTTATACTTAACTTCCCATTGACAATTTATCTCTGAAGTTTAAGAATTGATAAGGAATTAGCAGTTTTAACATCACTGATATAATAATATGATATATGAATAACATATATATATATATGTTCACATTTCATATAACATAAGAAGCCACTAAAGTAATAGAACATTTGTTTTAGAAATTTAAATCACATTCCTTACCACACCCATTACCATCTAAGTGAAATTCCTCATCATGATCTTGAGTAAGGTTCAAGTTTTAAAAACTTTTATATTCTCCAAGGTTTAGCCATGTACTAGCTAAGGTTAATTCAATGAGACGTAGGCTTCTAATTTGACTACAATCACTGTCAGTAACTTGCCATGCTGCCTACTTTGGAAAGGTGAGCTGAGTCAAACAAATTCACTCTTTGAATAGTATAAACTAACGAATCAAATTATAATTGATGTAGTGGTGTGTTCCATAACCAGATCAGACTAGGGTTTTTAATATAATCTGTGGTTGTATAAATCTTTAAATTGCTTCTTGGGATCATTTCAAAATATTATGGTTACTTTACTAAAGCTTTATAGTGCTTAATATAGATTGTCCTTCACATCACTTTCAACATCTTTCTGATAGATGACATAGATTAGCAAACTAAAAACTGTACTTCCCAAGCATTCTTAACAGGTGAATAATTAGAAGGAATTAAATATAACCAACTATAGTAAGATGACAACATAAAAGAAAAGCCATCTAAAAAGTCTAATTGCTCTTGTGACAGTCCATATTTTTGAATTAACATGTATCTATACTCAGAGGAAAGACATGAAAGAAAATGAACAATTAGTATTTTTCTTCTGATTTTGGGCAAATGTATAGATTATCATAGAAAAATTATATTCTTCATATTCATTTTTGCAGAAGTAGTTTTTTAAAGCTTAGAAAAGGGATAATAGTAATGATGATCATCATGATGATAGTAAACAGTTAATAGCCGGATAGAACTGAGATTTAAAGTTTTCCACATAATGTCAGATACATAGCAGGTACTCAACATCTACTATGAATAGATAACTTTTAGTTATCTTTTATTTTGTAATTGGCATTATTAATTTTACTAATACTAGTAGTCAAGCAGTTAACGTTTGACAATTAAATACTTTAAATATCTGCCTGTTATATAATATCTTTCCCCCCCCCCACATAATGACATTTGTTTTTTCTGTGATGGCCTGTTATATAATCAGATGCTTTTAATTTACTTTAATTAATTACATTACCTTTGGTGTCAAACTCTTAATGAATAGGTTAAAATAAACATTTCAAATATCTTCTAATCAAACACCTCATCTAAATCAGAAATGACCTTTTATTGATCAGCAGTTAATGGACTTTCATCCATCACATCAACAATACTGATGATCTTTTGGAGAAAAGAAAATTATCAAGCATATTCTTCAAGGTTCATGATACATACATACATACATAAATAATCTGTTCTTTTAAAAGTCAAAACTCTTATAAGATTCTATGATGAACAGAAATTTTGAGCAATGCCCTTGTATGTACTTGTAAGCAGGTATGCTTGATTCTTTTCCCTTTGTAAAATCTAAGGGACTAAATTTGTTTTGTATCAAGACAAATTAATTTGTATATTATTAGATAATTTTTTACCTAGTGACTTTAAGCAAGGTATTTTTTTTATATTTTAATATTATAGTTGCAAAATGTGTAAAAGACTTTTTTTAAGGTTTTTGTCATTTAGATAAAAATGTATTTAAGGAAATGATTCACTAGATTTATGCTGTCAAATTCTATTTAGATAATTTTTTTGAGCACATATCACTGGCCCAATAAGCTGGAGTCATTATGTTCATTGGAGTCCATTAGATGCCAGACACACATGGTAATGGTTCAATTTAGCTCTCAGAGTGAAAGCACAAATGGTCAGTCTGCTTGTAAAGATCAAGTGCATGGTGGGTTGAAGCAAATACATCAAGTAAGCTGATTAAAAATAATGTGTAGTCCTTCAAATTTGAAGATGAAATATTGGTTCACCTATGGTATGCTTGTTTTCTAGTGCTATCTTGACATTCCCACTTCAACCTTATTATCTCTAATAGCACATATTTAGTTGAAGTAAACATTTAGTACTTTGTTAGAAAAAAAGCTACACAAGAAGTTCCCAGAGTTATTGTATTCATGACTGTGGTCTGAGGTAGGAATATCTATGTAGTATAAACAGATAGAATGAAGATGGAAAATGCACGACAAGGTAAAACTTTACATGGATTTTTGGTGCTGTCAAGAGAATTTTAAATGATTTTGTGTTTAGAGATAAATTCAAACATCTCCAAGTCTGAGTCTCTGAAGCATACCAGGTGGGTAAAATGAGTTCACATTAAGATACAGCAATATTCTTTTCTTATTCTGTTTATACCACCAAATTATAAGATTCCCACTTCCCTTCATATACCTTCTGACTACTTGCAAAAATTTTCTAGGACATGTCTTCTGCAGTTTTCTTAATGTGCTCTCTTCTATATTTAACCAGTTTGTCCCTCTTCTTACATTGTCTCCAAGGATTTTAGATTAATGATATAGGATTTTTTTTTTCCTGGTGGCTGTAAAATCTTACACAATGATGCTTCTGGACCTTCTCTTTTTCTCTCAATATACAGTTTTCCCCAGTTTGATTGAGAAATAATTGAGAGATAAAACTGAATGGATTTAAAGTATATAAAGGAAGTGGACATTAACTGTGTGTTGTGGCATATGGTTTTAATGGTATGTGAAAACTTAAACTCCTGAAATATATATGGCATTGCAAATTATTAACCCAGAAATATAGTGTGAAAATGTGATTATTCATTATACATATCCACTATGAAATAATCATCACAATTAAGTTAATTATCATTTCCAAAACTTTCTTTGTTTTCAGCATTATTGGAGCATAAGCAACAAAATTTTAAGTTTTTGAAAGTGAGATGTTTGAGTATACAAATATATTGTAAAATATTCCCTCCCATTGAATTACCCATTCATGTACCCATTATCACATATAAAATTTCAGTTTTATTTGTGTAGTATATATGCTTAATTTGAAGTATTCAACACATTATTTTTCTATATAGTTACTACACTCTTTATTACTTCCTTAAAGTTAGTCCATTTGTAACTGGAAGTTTGTACATTTTGGCCAACATGTATCTCTCCAAGTCCCCCAGAAATGAGCCCTTGCAACCGCCATTGCATGATCTCACTCCTAGGTGGAATCTTAAAATTAAAATTTGAAATTTAAGGGGGAAAAGGGTTGATTTTGCACTTATGCTTGATGAACACCTAAAGGTAGGAATTATATATTTGAGAAATTGTACCCCCAGTGCCAAATGTAATATTTGAATATTACTTTTCATAGAATTGCACTGAATCAATATTATATGCCCTCTGTTCTCATTTTTGCTCATATTCTTTTTACTCCAATTGCATATATTCAGGAATCTAATTTCAAACCATTTTATTAGGCTATGCTGATTACAAATACTTAACATCCATCTCTTTTTATTCAGTTACACTTTTTCTAGTTTTTCATTGTTACAAGCCTGTCCAAACCTAGCAAAACTATAATTCCTTGACTGAATTTTAAAATGAAGTGTTTAGTTCATATCTTGGCCATAATCCAGGTTATGCTGCTTGGTGTGATTATGTCTGCTCACGTTAGCATTATTGAATATGTTTTGAAGATGGAGTGAGTAGGATTTACTCAAGGAGAAGATGTGAGGTATTCAAAGAAGAAATAAATGATGAATCTATGATGTTTTGAGAACATAACTGCAAATTTGATATTACATTTACTTAAAGGAGAAGGTTGCAGAAAGAACTCTTCTGGTGAGAAAATTATGCAGATGGATATATGCGCTCACGGTTCAGAAGACAAACCTAGTTGGAGATACAGATGTAGAATTAAGTGAATCAGTTTTGGTGGGTGTGATGCACAGTCCCTAATAATTTCAAATTATTATATCCTAATTACATGTGCCTAAAGTAGGAGCCAGGATTAGGAGACTACTTTCCCTAGTGTCCTCTCAAAAGATGGGCATTATTTATTCCCATGCCCTTAAAACTCTAGGGCGGAAGGTAGAATTGGGAGTGCCCTATTTCTCATTGTTACCTTTAGAGAGTATTTTCTTCTTTTAAGTCATGGGAAAAAAACCTTAAGAAGCTATAATGCAAATAGAAGTGCACTAACCAGCAAATTAGGAAAGCTAAAGATCTATACAGTAGGATTAATGATATTGTCATCATTGTATCCTTTCGTCATCCTAGGGGTCTATTTCACATCATTGCACTCTATTGACCTTCAGTTAAAACCTAAGTCATCAGATAAAGACTGAACAGGACAAACAATCCCTCATGATGCAGTTATCTGTCAAAGGACCCCAGTGTCACTTTTCCTTTGTGCCACCATAGATTTTGCTCTTGGTTCCATTTTATTATCTACAATTCTATTTTGTCTCATTTTTGTATTGTTTTAATGTACATGTACATTATTCTTGTCAGGCTCTGGTTTTTGAGTACCATGCAAAACTATATTTCATTGTTTTTACCTTTTCTGTACATAATACGCTCATCTTATGTCTTGCTATTACCATTGACTTCAACGTGCTTGTAATTTTAGCCTTCCCACTACCTAATTCTTGTTACTGCCTATCTTTTCAGACCACATACTCTGGTATTTCTGATCCAAAAATCTTAACCCATAAGACTGCAATTCCAGCAGCTTTTCAGTTTCTTTGTACCCAAAGTGTTCTCTCTGTAGATCTGTAAAAAATAGTTTTAATAGTAGCAGACCTGAAAATATTTATCTTTAAAAATGCCTTATTATATATTTGACTCCTGACTGATATCTGGAAACGTAGCTTTTAAGAGGTTTCTACCTTCCTAAATGCTACAGTACATTAGGATTTTTAATGTATTGATTATATATCTATATATGTGCATATATTATGTATGATATATATATATATATAAAATTGCATTACTGAATACCATTGTTCCACCCACCACATATTACCTTGCAAAAAGACTACTGTTTATGTTGAACACCAAATTACCTTCAGAGATTCTGGTATTTTTCTCCACATCAGGAAGAAGGTTCTTATGTGCTTACATGTGCAGCCCTCAAAAGGAAACTTGGATACTGATTATCTAATGAACTTTCCTGCTGAGAGACATTTCATATATTACATTTTTTTGCTAGGAAAAAAAAGTCATCATGTGATTACATTGGAAGAATGTGTTTAAAAATATATGCCTGATTTTCCCTGAACTAAGCCACATATGTATTTTCTGGTATTGATTTTACTTTGTGTCCTTTCATACTCATACTCATAGTTGTGCATATGATTATATGCTGCGTATGCTAAGTTCTCCTAGAAAATCATGGTAGTCTTGGGGACAGTCAATCCAACACATTCAACTTAAATTTTATGATTAATCATTATACATATTCTCTTGGGTTTCTCTCACTTCTCTGCCCAGTTTTCTCTTTTAACTTATTGGTAATTTTCTAACCCTAATTAATAATACAACTACATGCATGTATTTGTGGCTCCAAAGTTACTGGACTTTGCTAGGGGAAAACCCAAAACACAGTGACTTTTGTTTTTTAAATGTACAACACAGTAAGTTACTATTGATGTCCAGTAAAACCTTAATACATTTTCCAAGTAAATTGCTTACCTATTTTCCTAGATACATTTTTCAACTTTTACTCCTTCAATATTCCACCCTTTCCATCCTTATTTGATTGTTTTTTCACCTTGTTTCTGAGAAATTAAAATATATAGAAGTGAACCAGCCATACGCTATCCACCCACCTAAGAATTTATGTCTTCCTTCGTGTTACTAAATATGAATTTGTATAAAGACATTCCTGCCTAAATCAAATGTCTTTGCTTGTGAACTAGATTAGATTCCCTCACAGTCAAATGCCTAGATCCAAAAATTATTTGATTTTGTTCTGCATCAAATTATTTCCTCCAGCCTACATGTATACCATCTGCTTGAAAACCATGCTTGTGTTTTTTTTAATTATTAAAAAATAATTTTCTTGATTCTATTTCCCAATTTCAAGAACGATGCAAAAGTGTGTTTGTTTTGCGGCAACAAATTAATGTCTCCATTAATTTATTTTTAATACTTTCTAAATTTACTGAACACCTTTCTCCAATGAAATTCATTTGTTAGGGTGATCATTGACAACCTTGTTACTTAATCCAATAGCTAATTGTCAGTTCTCTTTTTAAATAAATTATTCAGCATTTAACATGGGTGATCATGTTATTACTCTCTTTACATGACTTTCCGACACATTTACCTGCTTTTCCATCAACTACGGTAACCAATTCTCAGTCCTGTTGGTTAAATTTCACTTGGTTTCTCCATATTATATTGATTCAGGGGTCAATATTGAGGACTTATTATATATTATACTATTTGTTTCCTTTGTACTCATCGAATTCAGCATCTATCCTTTGTGCTCCCTACTGTATCTCAGAAAACTAAAATCTATGAATTGTTTGGACCCTTCACCTTTAATTTCTAATTGAATTTAGCTAGTGGCAAATACTAACAAGAAACCTCAAGATAATGAGCTTAGAGTACTTACTTCTTTAGTTTCTCCATTTCCAATTTCCTGAATGTTTACCTCTTTCTTCCAGAGGTCAAACCTCCTGCAGGAAACTAATATCACAAACATACTATCTTCAAATTTGGATAGTCACTACATTTCCTTTCCTCTTTTTTATGTAGCTATACATAAAACAAACAAATAAAAAGACACTCCACCTCACTACCTCCCCATGTATTGTATTTCCCTATATTGTTTAAACCTTGACAATACCTTACTATAAAATCCTTTAAAACATTCAAGTGTCTTATCTTTGTGTGTTATCCCTCTGAGAGTTTATCTGGTACATAGTAGATGTGTACACATACATGCTGGCCCACACAAACATATAGAATGAAATAATAAATTAACAATTGAATAAATAATGAATTCCCAGTGAGCCAAGTATGGAACTTCAGATTCTGCCCCCCAAAAAGATAAGATTCAGAAATTGTAATACCATTAGTACCATCAAGTTTCTCATTTCTAGTATGTGTTCCATTTCTTCAATAAATCTTGTGGTAGAAAAAAATCTACTGATATCTATATTTTGTGTACTGCATGGAACAGAAAATTTTAGAGACTCTTCTTGTCCTTGAAAATTTAAAGCTTAAAAAAACTCAATGCAATAATTACATGTATTTATAAAGTAATTGGAGTCTGAAAGTTAAGAAGTAACTAAAATATGGAAATGCTAATCATGAGAAGAGTATATAATAAAACATAAGTCTGGGTATGAAATTATCCAGTAATAAAGAAAAGAGATTGCAAATTACATACACTGGAAGTAGAGAAGTTTTCTGAAGATTTTGATATTTATAAATGTGTCATAAGGAAAAGATACTGAATGTTATTAACAATTTAAAAACATCACTTTTCTAACTAATTCAGTTTGTTCTCTTGTTTTTTATGTTAAAATTAAGTTTAAAGATTAACTGAGCTACTCTGAACATGGAAGATATACTGAATATACACTTTGTTGCAAAATAAATATAGCCATGTGATTTTTTTTGTTATTGAACAACATATTGCAAGATTAGGCAGCAAATTTAGAAAATTTATTCAAATATTTTATCCTAAAAAAAAAAAGATTTATAATAGTATAGTATGTGTGATTTGCTTCACAAACAATCCCTTTAAAAAACATTTTCAGAGTTCTACATCTAGTAATCACAATTTAACACATGGCAACAAATTAAATAATCAATATTAAATGTTACATATGAATTGAGAAAACAAAGAAATTTGTGTAAGTGCAAAATAAGAAAATTAAATTGAAAATAAATTAAATGTGAAAATCCATTTTGAATCTTCAAATAAAAATATATATTGCATATAACTATTTAGAATCCTTATAGGAAAATAATTTACAGAAAAATTAATAACAAATTGTTCATAATGCAAGACTAAATGGAGAATATACTTGGCTATATACTTACAGCAGCAAAACACTGACAGGAAACCATGAGAAGTTTCCAAAGTTTATTGTTAAAATGTTTGCAGATCTTGATAAAATACTTAATATTCAGAAGGTACTTGAGCAATTGTGTACAAATTCTGTAGTTGATATAAAAATGCAGACCATAGATATAAAATTGATATTATATACCCAGAGTGTCACACTGTAGTGACTATGTCTAAACCAAGAAGATTCAGGAGAGGTAGATATGTGTATGAAAGAGAGAAAGAGTGATTTCTGATGTCAACTATCTGGAAATTATTATATATCAACAAATATTTTCAAAAAAGATTGTAAGCATACATATTAGAGACAGTGTTGCTGTATTCATATATTAAAGACAGTTGTCAATGATGAACTATGGTGGAGATAAGTGAAATGAATAAAAATGAAGTAATAATGAGCTGTTAGAAGAAATTTGATCTGCATTTTCACTTTCTACATGGAATGTATAAGATCTTTCACATCTTAAATATTGATATGTTATAGAAGTTTTATGGAAATAATCAAAAGCAATCAAGTAGCATATATTTCAGGCAGAAGAATATCTATCTTCTCTCTTCAATATAATTTCTCTTAAATCTAAGAATGTAGAGTATTTAAAATAAATGATTAAAAAAGTACTAGAAACTCTAAACTTCTGATATTTCTTTCCACAAGACTTAACCACAACTTGTTTTCATGAACATATAACCTGTGAAATTACATGAACCCAATGTTAATGAAAACTTTTGTTTAACTTGCTGTTGTCACCAAATCAAAATCATTATTTTTTTTACTACAAATCGCATATTTTTGCTTTGCAATGGTCCTGAAAATACACAATGTCTTGACACCATTAATTCAGAAAATTTTATCCTTTATTTGCTGATATTCCTCAACCTCTAAACACTATATGAATTAAGAAAATGGAGGAAAATAAAGAAAAACTGGGCAAAGATATGCAGGAAACTCAGAATTGCAAATGAATATCCTAAAAAATAAAATTATTGAACAGAGGAGTAAATTAAAATTTTAAATAGTTAAGTAATGGAGGCACAAATATTTTAAAAAAAGTTGTTCACAACTGGGTCTCATCAAACCATGAGAATGCAAAAGATAATAGTAGTTATCTCCTTTGTACAATATATTGTAGCAAAAACATTAGATAAAGAATATATAATGCAATAATTCCTCATACATACAGTGAATTGATTTTTGGAAACATTATGTAATTCAGTTTAGAAATAACCTTTTCAACAAATGGTGCAGAAAAATTGGATAACCAATATGAATATGAATAACCAATATTATCTTTCCTTATATCTATATTAACTATAAACATCATATGTATAAATGTAACAATGAAAAACTAAACATATAAGCAAAAATTTAATACAAAATTTGATACTCTAATTTTGCAAATATTTTTAAAATGATCCAATATGAACAGGAGATGAAGTTAAGAAATTTTATAACTTAGTAAGTGAAGTAAATATACATCTATAAATTATATTTATAATTGCAAGTTATTATTATAAATTAATATATAGTTAGTTTCAGCTACATACATATATGAATGACTAAAATAAAAGTCAAAACAGACAATACTAGGAATACCGGAATTCTCACGTCTGCTGGTGGAAAAGCAAAGTGATATAACCACCTTGGAGAACATACCCTGGCATTCCAAGGGTAGGCATTTACCTGAGATACATAAAGATGTATTCTCAAACAAAGACCTAAGATATTCATGACAGGTTTGTATGTTTTAGGAAAAACTGAAAACAGGCTGAAAGTTCATTAGTGAATGAATAGATGAATTTTGAAATTTCACTACAAGTGGATACTGCTGGGTATAGGCAACATTATGAATGTGTTTCAAAATAATTATGCTAAAAGAAGACAGACAAAAAGGAAAGTCTATTATTCACTTTTTTAGAAAATAACTATTTATTTTTAACTATGGAAAAAACATCTGTTACTTAGAGATGGGGGGTGCTTGGGAAGAGACAAGTTGGAAAAAAAATACTAGAGACTTCAGGAAGTGTCCAAAAGGATCTATTGCTTATTATGTTGACTTTAATGATGTAATCCTAAATTAATCTAATGTCAAAATTTACTGACTTTTTTAGTTTACTATATGCAGTTTAATCCTATGTCAATTATTTCTCAGTGATTTTTTTTTTAAATGTCAGTTTTTGAAACTAGCTTGTAAATTTGGAGAAATGTTCTCAAAGACTAAATCAATATTATGTCTTGTTCAAATATTCCTTGTGATAACTTACTTTACATATAAGAATGCTATCATTAAACATTACTTTGCATTGTTTATGTGGAATATATCTCACCTCCATTTCTCTACCCTGCAGTTGTCCCAACCCCTGACAACCACGGCCTTTCATCCTTAGCTTTATGTGAGAGGAAGAGGGGTCTAAAAAGTCTAAATGAAGTCAAAGAGAAATTTATGTTCATAATTTGTATTTAAGATTAAGAATATTTGTATTCTTTTTTATTTCACCCCCATATACAGTTGTATATAAAGAAAATTGGAAAAAGATATCTAAAGAGAAAAGAAAACTGGTATTTATACTCAGGGAAGAGCCATGATAGAAAACACTAGAAAAATTAGTTACATCGGCCTAGGGATTTACCAGTCTTTTAGTTCCTAGTCAAGTCTCAGGAACTTAGACTATAGCTAAGTGAACTATAAATTATTTATGAATTTTAATAATATATTTCATTCCCCCCCTTCATTTTCTCCCTCTTCTGTTTTATTTTTTTTTCCCAATGGGTTACTCTCTATTTTTCTCTAAAAGTGATTTAGTATAATTTTTATTATTTGGAAACAAAAGACACCAAACATAGAATTTTTTAAAAATGTCATGAGACTCATATTTTTAAGAGCATGTCCCTTTCATCTATTTGACAATTGACTTTGTATATGTGCATATGTACAAATACATTTTTCATGTAACACTTATTTTCATGATGTAGCCACTTTTTCCCCCTCCGATACCAAATATAGAATCAATACTTCGCACCACGGATGCAGAATGCTTTATAAGATAATCACTAAATAAAAAGTAGTAAGCACGATGTGGAAATAGAATTGAAAAATACTTATGTTGCAGAGATATGTGTTTTGCTCTCTTACTGGACAGTGATGGACGAGAAGTAGCAACTTGTTTTCAGAAAACTGAAAAGGTAATTTAGTCCTATTCCCGGTCAGTGTGATGAAGTTTGTCCTCAAGATTCAAAGACCAGTTGTATGCACTCAACAATACAACCTGCCTACAAACTTTGAGGACACTGAAAAGACGGAGATTGGTGCCTCCCTTATAGAGAACTGATTTAGTCTTTGCTTTGTTTCACAGGTGTTGACACTATCATTTTATTAGCACTTTTATGAAAACATATTGGATGCCCTTTCATACATGCTGATGTATGGCCTTTTCCCAAATCTTTTTCCTTTATCCCCAAACAGGATTTGAGAAGCTATAAGCTACTGCCCAATTTCAGCTTTCTCTTTTATGGATCTATCCCTGAGGCACATGACAGTTTTTCTGAAATGGAGCCAATGCATCTCAGATGATTACACACCGGGTGGTCTGCGTACTGCTTTCACTTTCCAAACCTCCGTGACTATGTGAAATTGTTTTGTGTAATGTTAGGAGCACCTTCTGCCCAATGCCTGTGGCTTCCCTATTTCACCTCATCTTTCACAGCTGTTTGAGATTTGCTCCTACTGTCATTGCCACCTTCACTGACAAGAAAAATCCCCACTATTTGTGGATTGCTTCTTCTAATCTTTCTTGTTAAGTGATTCAGCTGAAGGGCATGGACTTTGTATTTTTTTTTTTTAATCTTTGTATTCCTTGCAATCTGTAGAAATGAGTTTTTTTTTAAGAGATGCATAATAAGTGTATTTTAATTAGTTACTGATTTTGGATATACATGGGGAAGCAATCACTCCCCCACTTCAATTTATTATCTATTACTAGAAATTTCCTGGTGAGGTAGAAAGATGGTTCATGATTTTTGAGACTGAAGACACATTTCTTTACATGCATTTCATATTTACCTGGTTAAAACCATAAGTTGAAAATTATAAACATAAAATAGGACACACTAGAAAAATATACACAGATTCTTTGAATACTATGAAAAAAGACCCAGATATTAGACTAGATCCTAATAATAATCTACAGTAAATACTGTCCTAAAATATCCCAATAGCATTACATGGTAGCACATCATTGTTTTGTAACCATCCCAGTCAGAGTAGGTTCATCATCCATTTTAGCAGTTATAGAAACATGTAGGAGCACTTAAAATGATCTTTACTGACATTTTAAATAGTGAATAGGAGAAGATAGCAGAGAAATAGCCACTGAATCTCAAATTCCTTTGATTTCCCCTCTCCCCCAGGCCACCCTTTCAGCCTCTCCTGCTAGTCCCGGGTGTTCACACGCATGCCCACACCCGCTGGGCCAGGCGTATACAAAATCACAAGGGGCTGCAATACCACCAAGGCTGGTTATACAGGCTAATGGAGGACAAAGGCTGACCAACTTATTTACACTACAGGCCACTTTTAAAAGCTTCCAGAAGCCTCATAGAAAAGTTATGCTTCTAGTTTCAACTTTGTTACACTACTTAAAGAGATTTGATCTACTTACCTTTCAAGTGAAAGTCACTCTTCACTATACTCTTAAAATTTCCATAACGTGTGACTTCTATTTTAGATTAAAACAATAAAAAATTTTGTTGCAAGGCCTGGAGAATACAGTTACTGACTTTATTTATAATGACACTTTATTTGAAACCTGAATACAAAAACAAGATGTGTGACTTCTATTTTAGATTAAAACAATAAAAAATGATCCAACAAAGTACCCTTGTTTTCTTTTCACCACTCACCACACTCACCTCAGATCACTAACCCAAGAAGTAGACATGAATCTATCAGTCTGGGAACTGCTGGTTCTATGAGTTAGAGAACTGAGTTATGAAAACACTGCTAATTACTGATGACAGTTTACTTCTTGATTTTCCAGTTTTCTGAGGAGCAGTTCTCCAACAGACAGGCTTCTCTAGTGCAGTTTACTTTGACAGTATACTGAATCCTTCACTAGAGGATATATTCCAGGTCTCAAATTATAGATATTCCTAATGATTCCACCTGTCTCTAAATTTCAAGACTGAACTAACTGTATGTCCATCCGAGAAAGGTGACAAGTTAGCTGAGGGCATTTCCAACAAGAAAAGCATTTTTCAAGACAGATCCACTTATGTTTAAGACTTTTCCACTAACTGTAACTCTTATGGATATATTTAATTCCCCCCTTACTACCCCATGTAATAATAGCCATAGAATTTATTACAAAAATTAAATTAATTAATGTAGAAATTTACTTCGCAAAATTCCTGGCAGGGTACACATAGGTCATGTCAGAAACTTCCTAATTACAACACCTTGAGGAATTTACAAAATCACTCTGAGTCACTCCAAGCATGCAAGCTCTGATTACAATTATGCCCAGACTACTAGTGATAAAAGATTAAATGAAGAATAAATAAATTAGGACTATAAGATGTATATAAATAAAATGCATAACATAAAATATAAATATTTTATATTTATAAATTATAAATAAAACACATAAAATGTCATTATCATTTATATGAATATACATTTAGTAACTTAGTCTACTGATGTATTAGATATTGTCCAGCATCAATGGAGGAAAATTTGATTAAAAAAGAAAGTCATGAAGTTATTTTTTGGAGTTTTTGAGTTTGATCTGTTTTAAATAATGAAAAAGGGATGTTAAAAAAGAAATTTGACATAAGCATTTGGCACTCAAAAAAGAGATATAAGCTTGGAGGTATAAATTTGGAGGTATTTTATAAGCATCTGATCATTAAAGGAGAGTATAATAACTTAATAGGAAAAAAAGAGAATAGTACCTACGAATGATATTGAAGATTTAGAACATTTAGCTGAGGATCAAAGGGATTATTTTCCAAAGAACCTGAAGAAGTAGTCTAGAAAAATAGGTAGAGCCATGGTTACAAATAATAAAGAGTTATGTTTCAAGGAAAAGAAAATGCTCAGTAATATTAAATTCTGCTCAGAGGTGAAATATGAATTACTTTGTGACAGCTCATAAACTTGACATTACCTTTCATAGATATATCAAATATATATATATTTATTTCAGATACATATATATTTTCTTTCTGTATATATGTATATATATATACACACACATATATAATCTCACAACTCTTGCTTATATACATATCTTTAAAACTAAGCTTATCAAAAAACCGATGCAATTACATAAATATCTTGGGTTCTTCACTTACACTCCCATTGGTTTCTTTAGGTGTCTTTTGTTCCTTTTTAGATTTATTTTTTCTTTTTTGAGACTAGGTCTTGCTATTTTTGCCTGTGGACCTGCGGGCTCACGTTGCCCAGGGTACCACAGATTCAAGCAATCCCCAGCCTCAGCTCCCCAGGTAGCTGGGATTACAGGTGCATGCCACCATGCCCAGTTATATATTTTTCGGAACTAGGTCTTGCTTCATGCCCCCAGCAGGACTCGAGCCGCGATCCCTGGCCCCGACCACAGCTATCTAGACTGCCGCTTACAGGCATGCACCACCATGCCCGGCCCTCCTTGTTTAGAATTGTTGGGGGATTGCATGTTTACTTGTTTAGTAAATAAGAATGAATAGATCAGAAACAGTATAGTTCCCAGTCAACTGAGACCTAACAATAGCCAAGATTCCATCAACTGTTAAATCTAAGTGCTTAGTTCACCTGAGTAAAAGTTTAGGTGTGCATTTTTTAAAGCACATTCCTTACTTTCTCTTTTCAGATGATATACAGCATACTGCTTGTTAGAAAAGGTTATTTATAAGATTTTTAGACACCTGCAATGCAATCTGCTTGAGGATTATTACAATAACCTGATTTAAATATCAATTTTGTCAGTTTGAAGAATTAGATTTCTACAGTATATCAAAACTGACTTCTGGTTCTTAATAGGATGACAAACTAATGTGGGTTGCTGACTCCCTCTATCAAATGTAACCCTAGAGAGGCTGTAGGAGGAAGACTGACAGAGTTGAGATTACTTATATAAAATTTTTGAAGCAGTACTAAGGACATGTAAGTCTCACAGGGGTAGAAAATGGCAACCAGACTGGTAGAGGGAGAATAGCTTTAAGTTCTTAATTTCTGTGTGTCAAGGGTAGAAGAATGGGGCAGAGATAATGCTCAGTTTTTTTGAGCTTCTCTCACATGCTGATATCTGCCAATGCCTCCTACCCATTTAACTCCTATATAGGTGTTTCTAGTTAGTAATGTGCTCTCTGTACTTCCTGGGAGATATTTTCCTTTATTTGTAACATCCCATGATGAAGGTTTAAAACTATCAAGGACAGGTTCATTGTTGTCCTTGTGTTATAAAGGATCATATGAAAATAGTGTTAGAATTCCTCCATTGTATCAATCCTTTAGGGAGCTGTGCATTGCATTGTTCTCTCACCATTGACAGGAAGGAAAAGGAGGGAATTGGTGACTATATATCTACATAAAATTAAGGGCAACTATATGGACCTTATGTCAGATTTCAGAAAAGTCTCAGTCTAGACTGTAAAAAAGCAAAAGTAAAAAAGCAAAAACAAAAAACAAAAACAAACAATAAAGGTTACAATTAGTTTCAAAGTCCTCTGAGGAAACATGTTTATGGAAAAAAAGAAAAAAAATAAAAGTCTACTATTACTGCTGTGACAAAGGTAAACTTCCTTAAAGAGGATATGGAAAAGTAAAAGCAATCATCTTCAGATACCCTTTTTTTTATATTCTAGCAAGAGCCTGCTTTCAAGCTGGGAGGGCTAGGTGGAGGAACTGAAATCTCCAAGTATATGAGACGGTAGCTAACATTAAATGGTGTTATTTCTTGACCTAGGTTAATCTCAATTCAAACATGAAAATAAAATTCAACTAACCCCATATTTTCTGTGATTAAATAAATTCTAAGTCCTGATAGATTAAGAAATGTTTTCAGTTCAGTGAATGGAGAAAGATAATTGCTATAACATGATTGCTTATAACCCTGTCTGGGGCTAAAGCCCTCAAAGCTGAAGCCTTGCTTGGAAATGGGGCCAAACCTGCAACTAACAGACTGTGTCTTGCTCCCCATTTGTAGTCACAACCTGATCCCTGCAATAGCAAAAAAGACAAGAAGAAACCAAACATGATTGCTTATAACATGATTGCTTATAACTTCAGTACAGTGAATGGAGAAACATGATTGCTTATAACTTGGGTGGGCAGGAATATTAGTAAAAAGATGGTAGCAGTGTGTGTGCCTGTAAGGAGAAGAATGATCTGTTAGGTATATTAATTTAATTTTTAAGTCATTTTCCAATTATTTGCTAATTGTTGTTCATAATTTATTTTTTTCTCTTTTTTTCGTTTCTTTTTGTTCTTGTTTTTGTATTCAGGTTTCAAATAAAGTATCATTATAAATAAAGTCAGTAACTTTATTCTCCAGGCTTTGGAACAAAACTTTTTCATCATTTCATGATAGAAAATAAATAATATGTTCATATTTTTTAACCTTAAAATTTTATATTTCTAATTTCTTAGTATAATTTATTATACTGGGAACTGTATAGTAGATATGTGACATCAACATAGGATATTTTGAGCAGATGATTTAAATAGTCTCTACACATGGATAAATATTAAATTATTTTAAGTGAAGAATTTAGGAAGATGACCAGTGTTATCCTGGAAAGTTTGAATAAATATCTTCAACTAATATTTTAAGAAAAAAATTTACAAACTAGTTTTCACAGAAGCTGTATAGAAGTTCAACAAGTGTATGCATATACTCTTTTAGAATACATAGTCAATTCTTAATTATTGGTGGATCACCTTGATTAGATCACTTTAATTGTGTCACTATACAGGTTTTTCCTTTGTATGATAACTCCCAAACCTATCTCTAAACTCAGAACTCTCTAATATCTGGATTTCAATACACAAATTTACTGAATATTGCCACTTAATTACTTTTAAGTCCAGAAAACTTAAGATTTTCTAAACTAAAGTTATATTTATGTTTAAAAACTAGTGCCTTTCTCTAAGTATAAGTCTTAAAATGATTATTACTGCTATCTGTCTGACTAGAAATATGGATTAAATGAGTTATATCCTTTGATTCCCTACTAATAATCAAGCATAGATCAAATATTTAGTACTTTTTAGGCACTGGGCATTCTATCTTAATCCAAATATTTGTAAATAACATCTGTAAATGAATGTTATATAATGTAACCATTTTTTTTGTTGGTATATCACCTATTAGGAAGAAAATACTCTTTTTCATATTAACAAATGCATCACTATCATACATGTGACCATACCTAATTAAAAGTTTGAGGGCATCTGTTCTATTTGTGCCCACAATAGGAGATAAAACGCATATGAAAAAGATATTTGCAGCATACTGTGTCATGATACTTTAAGGTAAGTTTAGTGATTCTTTATACTCAGTAATTGAAAAATTATAAAATAATAATGTGCTTGATTAAGTTATACTTAAATTATTGTCAACATATAATAATATTTTTCTGTACTTCCTTACAAATAAATATTTTTGCTTTAAAATGTAAAAAATAATAAAGAAAATTCTAGGTTTATAAATAACTTTAACAAACACATCGAAGTAATTGTGACATTCTAAATTTCCTTAAGGAAATTCAGTCATATGCTACACCATTAATGAAACCTGAGAACATTAAAGTAACTGAAATATATTAGTCATGATAAATAGTGCATGATCCTACTGATATGATGTGTGTAAAGCAGTCAAATTCTTGGAAACAAAAAGTATTGAGAAGAAG
>PVHY01021464.1:0-23867 GCA_004024945.1 Uropsilus gracilis
GGGTACCACAGACTCAAGCAATCCCCAGCCTCAGCTTCCCAGGTAGCTGGGATGACAGTCGCGCGCCACCACGCCCAGCTATTTTTTTGGAACTAGGTCTCTCTACGGGCCCAGGTGGGACTCGAACTGTGATCCCTAGCCCCGGCCCCTTCATAAGCTGAAGCTTACAGGCATGAGCCACCGTGCCCAGCGAGAGGTGGTGTCTTTGCACTTTTCCGTCAGGGTCACAGGGCAGGGGCTGGGGAAGGCTTGTGATGACCGAGGTCGCCTTCACTTCTCTCCCTAGTTACGTTCGCTGTTTCTACTGGGCTGTGAAGACCCTCATCACCATCGGCGGGCTGCCTGACCCCGAGACGCTCTTTGAAATTGTCTTCCAGCTGCTGAACTATTTCACGGGCGTCTTCGCTTTCTCCGTGATGATCGGACAGGTAGTTGGGTTGCCTGTTTAGCTTCCCACCCGCCTCCCTGCCAGTCCCTCTCCTTCCTGTTGCTGTCCTCCTCTGTGCTCATGCCTATGGGGCCAAGCCAGGAAAGGCCTTGGCCCAGCAGTCAGGTGCCTGGAGCTCTGGGCACTGCTAGGTAAAAGGGGGGGTCCTGTCCCTCTCTGAGGTGGCCCATTTGAAATGTCCAGCCCTTAAGGATATGTTGGGTGGCCAGGCTGAATGGCTTTCTGCAAAGGCTGAGGATTTGGGCTGTTGCCTTGGGGAGAAGTCCTGGGGGTTCTCATAGGTTGGGGTGCAACTCCTGTTCTGTTCAGTGCATGAGGCCACCATCATGCCGCATGTGGGGTTCATCTGTCCTCCAGCTTGTGGTCAAAGTGGTCTCTGGTACCAAGGGGCCAAGTTATACTGGGATTAGCCCAGCCCAGCAAGATATCCGCTCCTGTACGATCCGGGGGGGGGGGGGCTGAGGCTGCCAGAGGATACGCCCACGCTGGGGCTGGAGCCACCTCTGTCCACCAAACCTTTGTGTGCAGGCATGTATCCTCTCCATCTGCCCAGCTCTCTTGCCTGCTCAAGCCCGCACCCCAGTCTGTACAAGTTGCCCATAACAAGCGTCCCCAAAGCATGATAATGCCCCATCTGGCGCAATGACCCGCTTGACTCCCCTCTGTTGCCTCAGATGAGAGACGTGATAGGGGCTGCCACCGCAGGACAGACCTACTACCGCAGCTGCATGGACAGCACCGTGAAGTACATGACCTTCTACAAGATCCCCAGGTCCGTGCAGAACCGGGTCAAGACCTGGTACGAGTACACCTGGCACTCCCAAGGCATGCTGGGTAAGATGGCGCCCTTGTGCCCCCGGCTCCCCCTGCCAACTCCCCTGAGCCCTGCCATCCCGGGCCCAGTCCCATCCTGTATCCCTGAGGCCCAGGCCACTGGGGTGTCTCTGGCTGCAGCTCCAACATAGAAGGGAGAGGGGTTCAGGTGCCCCGAGTCAGGCAATCAGGAGCCCTCTGAAGGGTCAGGGGTTTTTCTTCTGCATGTCTTAGCCCAGAAAACCTCACCCACCTCGAAATGCATCCCCATCAGAGATGGAGACACAGGCTTGGTTGAAATGGAGTGAGAATAGCCAGGCGTAGTGGCGCACGCCTATAATCCAAGTGCTGGGAGGCAAGAGGACAGGGATCACTTGAGTTCACAGGTTCGAGACTACCCTGGGCAACATAGCGAGACCTGTTTCTTGAAAAAGCAGTAGGGCGTGGTGGCTAGCAGCCTATAATCACAGCTCCCTGGGAGGCTGAGGCTATAATCCCAGCTACCTGGGAGGCTGAGGCTGGGGATTACTTGAGTCCATGTTTCAAGACTATCCCAGGCAACATAGCGAGACCTAGTCTCAGAAAAAGAAAAAAAAAATTGAGTGAGAAGGCAGCCTCTCTCTCTCTCTCTCTCTCTCTCTCTCTCTCTCTCTCTCTCTCTCTCTCCCCCCTTCCTATTTCTCTCTTTCCTAGAGAGCTAGGTGGATGGTAGCTTTTATGCTGGTAGAATCTTCATTATTAGTCATCACCGATGCACAGGAATCTACAGTTTACAAGGCTGTCCACCCCATCGCCTCCCTCTGTGACAACCTTGTGGAACCTGCATTGTTGTCCCTTTGCAGAAGGGCACACGTCAAGGACCAGAGAGAGCCCTGACCTGCCCCTCGGGTCACACAGCCCTTGGGCCCATAAATAATGGCTGTGCCATGGGAGGGATGCTGGGCTTGGGATCAGGTAGCAGATCTGCCTCTAGGTCCACATTCACTTCATGCCAGGCTCTCTGCAGGGCCCTGCAGTGGCCAAGCCAGTTCAGTGCCCACTCTCGTCCTAGCACAGACGGTGGAGCTGCGTGGTCTGGGGGGTGGGGGGGGCTCCCTATCACGGGACTGTATGGTCATGGACAAGTCACTGCTCTCAACAAGCCTCCCTTTCCTTGTCTGGAAAGTGGGGGTTATAGCAGAGGGCGCTCTTGAGTTGCCCGGAGGGGTTAATAAAATCGTCCTCGTAAAACGTTCTGTAGAAACAGTGTTGCGCGGTGTGAGCAGGGCAGAGGGTGCACCTCAGTTGCAGGAAGGGATGTGACAAGCGCTGCAGCACAGCAAAGGCTTGCATACTAGCTGCTTAGGGGATCTTAAGGACAGGCTTCCTGGAGGAGGTGACTTTGGCGCTGGCTTCGGAAGAATGAATAGGCGTTAATGGAGTAGAGCAGGTACACAAGGGCATTCCCGGAAAAGGGTGAGCAGGGTCCTCTCCCCTCCTAGAGCTCCTAAAGAAGCAGGAAATGGAGCCTGCTGGCCAGAGCAGACTTGCCCTGTCTCTATCTGGTGGGGACAAGGGCTGGTCTTGCCTCTGAACACTGCCAGGGTCTTGTTTGCAGACGAGTCCGAGCTAATGGTGCAGCTTCCGGACAAGATGCGCTTGGACCTCGCCATCGACGTCAACTATGACATCGTCAGCAAAGTGGCACTTTTCCAGGTACTGCCCACCTGGTGCCCCCGGCCCTCAGGGCCCTGGGCAGCCTGGGGCCCAAACCTTTTGAAACAGGGTGAAATGAAGACTTTTTGACTTTACTTAACTGGATAGCGCTATCTGCCTGCTTCTCTCTACAAAGCAGGCTACACACTCTTTATTAGCATTTTCACTGATCACCTTTACCATTAATATGCAAAAGCCAGCCAACTGCTCTCAGCTCCAAAAACTGCAGAAAAGAAAAACTTTAAAACACAGTTTAAACTTTCCATTCGTGGGTTCTTACCACCATCCTCAGCCTTTTTTAACCAAAATATCAAACCAAGACTATCAGTGCAGTGCAGACTAATTTATTTCTAACAAAGTGATTTCTAATTATCCTATTAACTGCAAAAGAAACATGTAAAACTCAGAATACTTTAACATTGTCCAAACCCTTTCTCAGTATTGTCCAAAGTCCTTTCCCAGATTGCCCCAAATATCCTCAGTCTCTCAGTCCTAATCGTCTCACCAATGTCCAGTCAGAGTCCATCTCCAGACGCTTGAAAACATGTTCCTTTGAATGCTCCTCGTTTTCTTCCACGCTGTCTTCTCCTTGTCACCTTCAGGTAGCAGGAACTCCATGGTGCCAAACCAGCAAAGTTCACTTTCTTCTCAGGCCTAACTTTTGCACGGCCTCTCAGAGACACAAGTTAAACTCAGCAAAACAAACTCCAAACACGGAGTTCAAATCTGCGAACTCCTTAACTGCATTCAGCACACATGCTGCCAGCCTGGGCCAGCCGAGGGTTGAAGGCCCTCGGTGGCCACGTGGCCAAGCTCACATGGCTCACATCTTTACAAGATGGCCGATTCCCATCTCTCCTCCACTGAACCTCTCTCTCTATCCAGTCTCCATATTCGAATCTGCATCGAACCCTTCTCTTTGTTTGCACACCCTTTATATACCCTGATTTCCTGCCTTCCAGGAAATCTGTTACACTTCTTTCTTCCCCCTGCATCCCCCTGAAGGGAAATTCCAGCTAAGGTCATTCCCCCATTTTAACATTACTTGTCCTTGAAACCTGCAATCCCAAACAGGAGACAGTGGGGGGGGGGCACACCCTATCACTTTCTCTGTTCAGGGTTCCTTTCCTCTCTCTGGAACAGGGCTGTGACCGACAGATGATCTTTGACATGCTGAAGAGGCTGCGCTCTGTCGTCTACCTCCCTAACGACTATGTGTGCAAGAAGGTGAGTGCCAGGCAGCTGTGATGCGGTCAGGGTTTACCGGGGAGCTGGGCTGCGGGGCTGCCTTCGAAGGCTCCAACGCTCCAGCTGTTCAGCACGAGGAAGCTCTGCCCAGCTCCAAAAATGAACTTGGATGTGCTTCTAGTTTTGCGTGCATCTCCAAAGTTCCTCTAGGGGAGCCATGAGGATCAGCACAAGGAACCCCGCTTTACAGGAAAGGAAAGTGAGGCGACGTCAAAGGAGCAGTGTAGGTGGAACTGCTTTCAGAGTCTGGTCTTCCTACCAGGAAAATGGGGTGGGAGATGGAGTGGCGCCAGGCCAGAGGTTGCAGACTGACAACCCTGGCATCGGAAACAGCACATACATGTTTCATGTGTGTGTGTGTGTGTGTGTGTGTTTGCTTAACCTTAAAGAAAAGTTGAATAGTTCCCAACCTTTAAAAATTAAATTTCACATAAAAACTCAGGCTTCTGACTGAAAAAAGAAAACCTTCCAGCACTGGGCCACTTCCAAACAGCAAGTATCAGCAGGAATGGAAAAGGCCTTGCCCTTCAAAAGGACATCATGATCTCTCCTGATGCCACAGACTCTACCACTCCCTATTGCCCCACACCAGGCTCCCTTCCCTCCTTTACATCACTCACCTGAGCCTGGAAAACATTTGGGCTTGACTCCTTGGATTCCATGGTGTCCAGGGCCCTTTTTGCTCTCATTCTTTGGGATTCAAGGAGAGACTCACCAAGGTCACCTGGTGAATGATCAAGGGAAGGTAGGATTTTCTTCCTCTTTCTGCAAAGCTGTTGATAAGACTGGGTGTGCACTCAGGGGTAAAAATATTGTCCAAGTAACCCCTGGAAGACTCTGGAATACCCACCCAAGAGGGCCCTTGTCTCCATGTTGTATGAAGTTTCTGGAAGCAGAGGGCGAAGGGAGAGGTTGCTGTCAAAGACTGAAACTTTTAAAGCTGCAACCTGAGTGTCCAAGAAGGATCTGGAAGCAATAGAGTGATTTTGTCTGACTTTGGAGTTACTTCATAGCTGTGCCACCTTGGACAAGTAGCTTGCCCTCTCTGACTCTTACTTATCTCAGGGCTAAAAGGAGGATAAGGATAGTTCTTCCCTCATGGGGTGGCTATGGGAAATGAGTAAGATGTGCATAGGAGTTAGGCACCATCCCTGGCATGCAGGAAGTGCTGTTGCTGTCATTATCATCCTTGCGGGGAATATGAAAGTGGCTCCAGAAGAGGAATTGTGGATCAGATTGCAGTTAGAAGTGGAAGTGAGTATTTGGTGAGCGTGTAAATGGTGCCCTCTGCTGTCTGGCTTTGCTCAGCGACAATCTCACTGAGACACCTCACGCCAACCTGAGCCACCCGAGACTGGTGACTGAGGCAAGGGCGACTCCTTAGAACCCTCACAGTTTGATCCTGTGTCTAATTGGACACAGAAAAAGGGAAGTGAAACTTTCTTCCCTTTTTAAAGAAGCGCAGGCATGTGTGAGATGCCCAGACACTTATCAAATGAATCACAGATATAACTACTGACCTGTCCGACCCCTTTGTACAAGCCAGGTGTGACTGACGGGTAGCAGGGCAGGGCAGGAACCTGGGAGGCAGGAGGACTGGAAAGGCTATAGCAGGCTGGGTATTTGTGATTGCAGTCCAAGTTGCAGTTCAATAACTATTCATTCATTCATTCACTCATTCACTCACTCATTCATTCATTCACTCATTCACTCACTCATTCACTCATTCATTCATTTCATTCATTTGATTTAATTTGGGATTAAGGCCTTTGTCCTAGCCTGCTAAGGTTGACGTAACGAAGGACCACAAACTGGGAAACTTTAACAACATAAATTCATTGTCACACAGTTCTGGAGAGTGGAAGCTCAAGACTAGCGTGTCTTTGGGACCTTCCTTCTGAGGCTGGAGGCTCCCACTTTTCCTGTGGCTGGTGGACAGGGTTATGTCCCCCATGTGGTCTTTCCTCTACATGTCCCATTTATGAGGATACTGGTCCTACTGGGTTAGGGGTCTCCCAACTCCAGCGTGGCAGCCTGTAATTTAACTAATTCTATCTATAATGCTCCTAGTTCTAAGTAAGCTCCCATTCTGAGGAACTGGGGACTAGGGCTTGAATATATGAATTTTGGGGACACATGCCCCAATGCATGGTGACCATGAACTCTAGGACCAGACTCTGGGCAGGAATCCTGGCTCTGTGAAGGCCTGGCTTTGTAGCTTTGGGCAGTGTTCCTGCCTCAGAAGGTGAATGGACTTAACCACATGAAAACGCTTACAACAGTGGCCAGCATAGAACATTGCTATCCAAGCGTTATCCTTCCTATTTCGGTTTGCAAATGCTCCCCGTGCCCCTGGGGTGACAGGACACACTATCCATGTGTTGAATGAGCCGCTGGTTGGCGCTGTCCCAGCGCTGTCGGCTATATAAACAGGAATCTGCAGATCACACCTGCACCTCCCAGCACAGCTAGCATATACCCCTGCAGAGCCCTGTGGGTTAGGCCAGCTTGAGGGCAGGGGGGGGTCACTGCCCTCCATCCACAGAGGGGGAGACTGAGGCACAAGAGAACGAACCCAAGACCACACCCCACATCAGGGGCAGGCCTGGAACATCAGCCCATGTTCCTCCTCACTGTGCCACCTGCCTCTGTGCTGCCCCGCTGCGCCTGTCCTCTTTCTCTACAGTGACAAAGGCCCCCCCACCCCCCTAACCCCCCCCACCCCCGTCTCTGTTTCAGGGGGAGATAGGCCGAGAAATGTACATCATTCAGGCGGGGCAGGTTCAGGTCTTGGGCGGCCCTGATGGCAAGTCTGTGCTGGTGATGTTAAAAGCCGGATCTGTGTTTGGAGAAATAAGGTCAGAGGGGAGCTGGGGTGAAACAGGGGGGGCCTGGGCCGAGGCTGGGGGTGGGGTGCTCTCGATGGGACCTCATTCTCACGGGTGTCTGAGGATACAGCTGACATGGCGGGGCGTGCCCCCTCTTGCCTGCATGGGACAAGTGAAGCGTTTAGGGTGGTCCGAGCCGCCGCCCCCAGGTCTCACCTCCCTGCTCTCTGCCCCAGCTTGCTGGCGGTCGGGGGCGGGAATCGGCGCACAGCCAACGTGGTGGCCCACGGCTTTACCAATCTCTTCATTCTGGATAAGAAGGACCTGAACGAGATTTTGGTGCATTATCCTGAGTCTCAGAAGTTGCTCCGGAAGAAGGCCAGGTATGTTCTTTTTTCTCATTAAAAAAAGGGTCATCTATTAAAAATTTTTTTTAATTTAAAAAGATAAAAATAAAAAATAGAATAAAATAATTGAAAAAAAAATTTTAAAAGTCCATCTATCTTTCCATGCACGTTTTAGGGGGACCAGGGCTTCTCTTACACACCCATATCAAGCTCAGTCGTACCTTGCTCGAAATCAGAATCAGTATTGAGACCTCATCCCTCATCCATATTCATGTTGCTAATTATCCCCAAGGGGCTTGTCTAGCTCTTCTTTTCCATCTCTGCCTGCGGCCCAGGCCTCTCCCACTGCGCGAAGTCAGCCGTCTCTGTGGTCTCCTTCTAGCCGAGACGGTTCCCCAGCCTTTTTCCAACTTTGGCTTCTTTGATGAGCACAGGCTCACGATTTTGAAGGCTGCCTCCCAATTAGGTTTATCTGGTGTTTTCTCATGATTATCTTCCGCTGCTGCATTTGGGGCAGCAAATACTCAGAAGTGAATGTCCTCGGCTGTTGTGCGCCATTTGCAAACTAGAAAGATTATTGCACATGAGATAAGAAAAACTTTTTTTGTTAATTGTTTTTGGAAAACTTGGCATTGATTTACTGTAATAACTTTTTGAGACTGCAGTGGCGCCACTGGTTTTTTTAAATTAGAGATAGTGACCACCTGCCTACACTCCCCCTTCCTCAATTACTCTTAAGACTTTAGAATGTTATTTGTCTCTCAGGTTTGTCTTCTTTGAAATTCAACAGGCCCTCACCCTGTGTTTTTATAAATATCTTTTTTTTTCAAAATAAAAAAACAAAAACAAAAACAAACAAACCTAAAAAACAATTAACACTCTACAGTCTAAAAATATTTTTTAAAAAGATATAAACAAATAATCGCTATCTCTAATTAAAAAAAACCAGTAACACCACTACAATCTCAAAACGTTATTATAGTAAATCAATCCCAAGTTTTCTAAAAACAGTTAAAAAATGTTTTTCTTATCTCATTTACAATAATCTTTCTAATTTGCAAATAGCACACAACACTCGGGGTGGCTTGTTCCAGAGGCACAGGAGACTGGTGTGTACATTTTACTGACGATGTTTCCTTGGATCACTGGGTGAAAGTTTTTGTACTCTCTCATTATTAGCACCACGCTCTAACCAACAGAGCTAATCAGCCGCCTTTGTGCTCTCGCGTTACTATTTTTCTCTTTGCGATGCACTAGTAATTAATAGGAAGCTGCCTGAGACGACACAGAGATCCCCTTCCCTTCCAAACTGACACCTTCTGTGTTAACCACAGATAGGTCCTTGCAAAACCAGTGACCACCATGATGGCTGTAGGATGGTGGCTTCTCACCCCATTAAGGCTTCTGCATTTTTTAGCTGGCTTTCTACTCTCAGGAAGCATTTTCGCCTGTTTCCTCTTTTTCACATATCTGTTTATTCATTTGTCTACTTGTATCACTATGGGTTTGCCTTATGCCATGAATATCCTATGACAGGCATGATTTTGATGCTCAAAATGTCCCCGAGGTGGCCAGCGGAAGGCCAGCTCTGGTGCCTCTGTTAATGGCTCTGCTACATGCAGGTGTGCTTTGCTTCTGGGCACAGTTTGGGCTCTTCTGGTACTTTGCCTGCCATTCCTCCAAGGAGCCTTGATTCCTTTGAGAGGAGAATGGGTTTTAAAAACCAAGATGTGCATACCAGGTGCCCTTTTTGCTATGGGGGTGTCACTAGGCTCCAACGTAAACAGAGCTGGGAAATATCCACAAGCACACCTGCACAAATAGATGTATATGCTGGCAGTTTTCTGGATCTAGCCACCAAACATCTTTATCTATAAGGTATCCATCTGTCTGTCTGTCTGTCTATCATCTACCTATCTGTCTGTCTATCCATCTTGTGTTGAATGTAATACAACACCACAGAGTTCATTCTGATCTCCCTTTCCACATTTATATGTTTCTTCTCCAATTTTAAGAACTTTGGCTGTCTTTATCCTCATTACATGCACTCACTCATGTGATCAGTTTTACAATATAAGGAAAGATACTACTTACCCAAGCTACTACATTAAAAAAAAAAAAATCCCAAACCAGTGCCTTCAAAGTAGAATTCAGTCTATGACACAGCTCTTTTGTCTTTGACCTGGTCATATAAGTGTTGTGCTCAAAGTTATCTGGGTACATTTTCTTTCCCTTCCCTTTCATGTGGTTGTTTAATTCATCTGAGATATGGTTAGGCACAGGTGTTTTTGTTTGTAATCCATTTTGGGTGCCCCCACCTTACTGAATTTGTTTGTTTTGAATATGTGGATCGTTAACATGGTACCAAGAGTCAAAATGCTCCAAAATGTTCCCATCCCCCCACCTGTGCCAACCTCCGCTACCAGTGCCCAGGCTCACCAGTGTCTGCTTTCTCCTTCCTCCATGTCTTTTGGCCCCAAATAGGCAGATCCAGGGCTATTTCCGTTCCCTTTTTGTCTTATAGAAAAGCTAAAGTACGGTAGATTCTCTCTTGCACTTTGCTTTTTCTCATATGGCAACAAATCCTGGAAAATATCCTCTACCAGCTCAGCTTCTTCCTTCCTCATGTTCCTCATTTTGAGGGCCACAGAACACTCCTACCTATGGATCCTTAGGCCTTTCTAATATCTTACAGTTACCGATGATGTTGCAATGTAGAACCTTGTGCACCTGTTTTTTTTTTTTTTTATAGTGTTGGGGAGTGGGTGACTTTTTGGGGAAGATTTTTTTTTTTTATCTCACTGTGTTGCCCGGGATAGTCTCGAACTTGCGGACTCAAGCAATCCCTGGCCTCCCAGCGCTGGGTATTACAGGCATGTACCACCATGCCTGGCTGGAAAGCATATATTTTGTTTCTGAATTGTTCAAATCAGATTTTAATTGAGTGATAATGGCAGCATGGTGTGGGAGAAAACCCATATAAGCTTGGGAAGCTGACTGGGCTCTAATCCCATCCATGTTGACTCTGGCTGTGTGACCTTAGAAAAGCTACGTAGCCTACTGACCTGTTTTCTGTAAAATAGTATCTATTTCTATGAAATAGAACTAATAAGCCCTGACTTTGTTTTCAAGAAGATCAGACAAATAACATATATGGATGCCTCTAGGACTTATCTGGCAATGAGAGAACTTAATAAGTAGCGATAAAAATAGTTCATCTTTCTCCATTAAATATACTCTATAATCTTTCAATTGGATAAAGTCTTTTAAATCCACGTATCTGTTCCTCTCTTACCTTTCGTCACATATGTTAATTTTCACTTCATCCTATGAGATGACACTGAGACTAAATTGCACAGAGTGGCAACAATAAGGGGAACAACATCACCAGTATCTACTCATATAGCACAATAATTTATTGAGTCATAGTTCTAGGCTGTGGGAACACAGCAGGGAGCAAACAGTGCTTACAAAGGCTGGTCTTCCTGAAGGTTTCCCACAGAATTCTAGTGGAGAAACAGAGTGAGTAACAATGAGAATGTCATGTGTCCATTGGGATAAGGACTTTCTGAGGAAACATTACACCATGTGAAGAAGCAGAGACCTAGAGAAAACTATTTGCATAAGTTCACCTGGGCAAGCTGTTTTTCAGGAGGTCAGCTGTATGAATGAAAGCATAAGCTAGGAGACTGCAAGGAAAAGTATTCCAGGCAGAGGGAACAGCATGTGCAAAGGTTCTGAGGAGGAGCAGGCATAGTGTATATGCAGACCAGTAAGAAGAAGAACACAGATGAGGTTGGGTAGGGCTTTGTAGGTGAAGCCTTGCAACAGCTTTGTGTTTGACTCTGAATGAGAAGGGAGAAATACAGGCTTTTACATAGGGGAGTGGCTGGATGGGACTTAGGCTTTTACAGGGTCCCTTTAGCAACTCCCAAAGGTGGTGAGTAGATGTAGGCTTGGCATCAGCACATCACACACATAAGACATGGGATACAGTGGTGAAGGAAGCTGCCTTGTGACCTGACTTACCTGATTGTTCCCAGGGAAGACATCGGGACCTTTCAAAGGTTGGTCTTCCTGAACTTGTCCCACAGAATCTGCCCACCTACTCCTTCTCTCTCAAGGGCCAGGGAAATGTAGTCGATCCTCACTGTTTACAGATTTGGTATTTGTAATTTGCCTACGCACTGAAATTTATTTGTAACTCTCAAGTCAGTACTTGTGGGGTTCCATAGCCACTCCTGGGCATGTGCAGGATCACCCAAAGGGCACAGACCCTCTGAAGTTGAGCACGGTGACACTCTGCCTTCTTGGTTCAGTTCCTTGTAAGCAAGTGTCCTTTTGTGCTCTGTTGCATGCTCTGCTTTTCAGAGTTTGTGACTGTTGTGGGTGATCGCACTGTCCCAATGCCCTCAGTGTCCAGCTGAGGCCCATGCTTGCACAAATTCAGTGGTAATGAATCAACAGTGCATATTAAATAAGACGCTTTGAGTAGAAATGCACACAAGGCAGAGTTATGCATTGACGCATTGATCGACTGATGAAAATGGGAAGGGAGGCTGGTAGAAATGAACCCTCTAGGGAGGTGGGGGAAAAAAATGAGCTCTCTAATACCCCCCCCAAGAAGCAATGGTTTCCTTGTCACTAATGCATTGCTTGCAAGCACTTGCTAGAACTTAACTGCCATGAATAATGGAAATGCTCTGTTTGTCTGAGAATTGACTCAAGACGCTGCCTCCCCTTCTCTTTCCCCTGCAAAAGCAGCAAATTCAGGAAAGCCAAGGTCCCAGTTGCCTTTCCATTCCTACCGCTGGGTTGGGTGAAGGCAAGTCAATAGGAATTCTGAAGAGGCCTGGCTGAGAGGACAGTGAGCCTGCTCCTGGTGCTGGAGAAGGCTGAGGGCTGGTGTACTTGGCAGGACAGAGGCCCTGAGACGGGGTCTTGATGAGGTTCCTCAGAGAGTCAGGTTATCTAGACACATGAGCTCCAGGAGATGTGGGAGGTCATGTCTGAGCTGTGCCCTTGATTCTTTTTTTTTTTTTTTTTTTGAGACTAGGTCTCGCTATGTTGCCCAGGGTAGTCCCGATCCCGCAGACTCAAGGGATCCCAGTTTCAGCCTCTCATGTAACTGGGATTACAGGCACCCGCCCACCATGCCCAACTGCTTTTTTGAGACTAGGTCTTGCTATGTTGCCCAGGGTACCGCGGACTCAAGTGATCCCTTGCCTCAGCCTCCCAGGTAGCTGGGATTACAGGCACCTGCCACTGCACCTGGCTGCTTTTTTGAGAACCACGTTTCATTACGTTGCCCAGGGTAGTCTCGAACCTGCGAACTCAAGCAACCCCTGGCCTCTTGCCTCACAGCGCTTGGACTAGAGGCGCATGTTGCCATGCTTGGCTGAACTGTACCCTTGAAAGGAGAGGTGTGGTCTGAGAACCATGACCCAGGTGCATCTGGGTTGGCAAGAGTCAGGCATGAGAGTCTGTCCAAGTTCCCCGCTTTACAGACAGGGACCCAAAGAAGGGAAGAGCTTGGCTCTCTGGTTTGACCATCCTGGGGCCAAAAGCTGTGGCTGCTTTTTCCAGGAGTGAATGTTCCATCACAGTGATAGGGAACCGTATGCCATCTGAAAATGAGGATCGATTTCCTGGACTTTTCTAGAAGTGTCCCAGAAGCCAGCTCAGTGTTTCTGAACAGAGAGCCACTAGCGATCAGCACGGGTCCCCTGGTTAATGCTTGCATGTCATTTCAGTGACACGCCGAGCCTTCCCACAGCCAGCTTGCTGTGAATTATGGACTCCAGTGACATGGGTGGCAGTGCTGGGTATGCGAGAGGCCGCTGATGAATTACCATGTTTGTGTTCTCCTGTGGGGGCCCTGGCTAGGAAATGCAAGTCTTGGGCAATTAATATCAATATGCACAATTTCAATCCATTGCCTCAGATTAGATAAGCAGCCAGTAATGGCCTCATTTTTAAACAAACACATTGTGCTGGAACCCTGATGAATGAATTTGCCAATTAGTGGCAAAGGCCTACTGGATTGCCGGCCAAAGTCATTTGTTCTTGAATCAAGCTGCTCATTACGTATTTGTAGCGTGAAAATTTTCTTATAAAAGGCCTGGCTGTCTGATGGGAAATTCTATCCTTGTTTAGCGAAGCAGAGTGATGTACTGGATTTAGATCTGGGTTGTGACTGCCTCTGCCACTGCCTAACAATCTGGGCATACCCTCCACCCCCAGCCTCAGTTTCCCCAACTGTCATAAGTGCAATAATCTCAATCTTTTCCATGGGTTCTTGTCAGTGTCTAAGAAGACAATGACCTTGAAGTTGTTTTGTAATCATTACCATCTGGGCCACTGGGGTCAGAGGTGTGGGTCTGAGTCAGCTCGCCACTTCCTAGCTGTGTGGTCTTGGGAAAGTTACTCACTCTCTCTGGACTTCTAGATCTTCATCTGAAATGCGGAGAATAACATCCTCCCCAAGGATGACTGAATGCTTAGATGACTGAGACTTACAAGGCAGATTCCCTGTTACCTATGTCTGCTGAAGAATGCTACCACAAATTCAGCAGCTTCAGCCTGCACAGGTTTCTTATCTCCAAGTTCTGTGTCTCAGAAGCCTAGGGCCAGCTTAGGTGGGTCTGCTTCAAGGCTGTCATCAGCATGTTGATCGGAGCGGAGTCTCGAGTCCTCATTGGGAAAGGAGGTCATAGTCGTTAGCTGGGGGGGGGGGCTCCTAGTGGTTGTGGCACTGGGGGTCTCCGTTCCTAGCTGGTGTTTGGCTGGTGGCTGCCCTCAGGTGGTGACAGGTGGGCTGCCCCCCACACAGCCACTTGGTTCACTAAAGCCAGCAAGGGAGACAGCCAGTGATAGTCATGGAGCAGTATTCAGTCACCGTTGCTGTGTCCTGTTGTCTGAAAGCAAGTCCCATGTCCCACTCAGCTTCAAGTCGAGGGGTCGCCCGGAGGCATGAACACCAGAAATAAGGTCACAGGTTGATGGTAGGGGACAGAACAGGGTCTGACACACGTGTGGGAAATGGTGATTGTGGTGAGAGGACAATGAAGCAGAAGGAAAAGAAGCAAAAGGGGGGGCCCTTTTCATTGGGGACAGCTTATTTCTGATTTCATATTAAAAATGGGATCAGTATTTCCTGTGTGACCTTAGAATATGTACTCAACCTCTCTGAACTTGAGTTTACTCACCTTGAAGTTGCAGACGATAAGACCCACGTCGTTATGGTGGTTCGATCACTCAGCGAGACATTAGGCATAAAACACTCAGCATGGTGCTTGGTCCCAAAAAGGCACTGAAAAACCATGAGCAACATCCCTCTCCCCATCCCCATAACCCTACCTTGAACCCTGCGCACACAAACCTTTCGAGTACATGGTGTAAGCAGAGGCGGCTCTCTTCCAGGCGCATGCTGAAGCAAAACAAGTCCAAGGAGGAGAAGAAGAGCGTGCTCATCCTTCCCCCACGGGCTGGCACCCCCAAACTCTTCAACGCCGCCCTGGCTGCCGCAGGGAAGGGCGGCAGAGGGGGTGGCAAGCTCGCCCACCTCCGAGCGCGACTCAAAGAACTGGCAGCACAGGAAGCGGCGGCAAAACTCCAGCAGATGCAAGAACAGGTAATGTGGTTGGGCGCCAGTTCATTGGTGTGCCAGGGCGAGGGCGGGGCTTGCAGAGCAGACCACACATTGTGTCCCTCCTCCGCCCCCGACCTTCGTCCTAGCCTTCAGGAATTGTTTGCTTGCAAGTGACACCGCAAACTCAAATTAGCTCGAGAAAACAGAGAATGTACTGGATCGAGTTCTGCCAAGTCTGGTGAGGCTAGATCTAGAAGTTTGCACCATGCCAACGGGGCTGGCTTTGGCATGGCCCACCACCCAGGAGGCCCCTGGAGCTCAAGGTTGCATCCTCCTGGTTTAGCAACTGCAAGAGAACAAGCCCATTTCACACACACCCTCACAATGGGCATCTCCCGCTAAACCATCCACCCTAAGTTGAAAATATCGTCATTTGAAAGTGTGTTTGGTGGCCAGGCACGGTGGCTCGTGCTTGTAAGCTTCAGCCTATTAAGCGGCCAGAGCTAGGGATCGCGGTTCGCGTCCCGCCTCGGGCCTGTAGCGAGACCTAGTTCCAAAAAATTAGCTGGGCGTGGTGTCGCGCGCCTGTAATCCCAGCTACCTGGGAAGCTGAGGCTGGGGATTGCTTGAGTCTGTGGTACCCCGGACAACGAGAGCCTGCGGTTCCACCGGCAAAAACAGCGAGACCTAGTCTCAAAAAAAAAAAAAGAAAAAAAAAGAAAGTGTGTTTGGTGCAGTTACCTGCCGAAGAGGGAGGCTCGGTCTGGACTGAGCTTGAGCCCTGCTGACTGCACGTTACTTTTTCTTTGTCATATATCAGGACAGGTGATTCTAGACAAAACCCCAGGGTTCACTGCCACCGACCAGAGCTGGGTTCCAGGGCCACTCCAGGGCCATTCCGGGGCCACCCAGCGGGGCGCTCTGGAGAGGCCTGGCTCACATGCCCATCCCTGGCCTGAGAGTTGGGGGGTCCCCCAAAGGGAAGTCCTGCTGCTGTTGCAGAGTAGGAGCAGTTGCTGTGGGCAGGGAATGTCCCTCCTCAGATGGCGGTCATGTTCTCATGTTTAATATCGTGTCTGTGACAATTTAAAAGACTTGAAAGGAGAACCGCTGCCAGCAGGCCCGGGCTGTCTGCCCCTGCCCCCATGAAGCTGAAGGGAATTTTAAAATTAGTTCTGGGACTCTTGTCTGTGACTAATGCCAAGATGCCAATTAGAATGATTGCACTAATTATGGCTGTTCATGACTGCCCTTTGCGGAGGCTGCTGGGAAGTGGGGGGTGGGGTCGGCCAGGAGCTCCGTGGCAGGGGTTCTTCGAGAAGGGGGCGGCAGTCCCGTGAATTCGGTCCAGTCCGGAATTGTTGGCACAGCCCGGGGATCTGTCCAGAGGCCACCTGAGGGCAGGAGTCTCATGAGAAGCCACTTGGGCTTCTAAGATAGCCTCTGTGCAGCCCCCGGAGGCCACGGTCTGAGGACATCTGTGAGTGCTGCAGAAACTCAGAGGCAAGGTCAGGCCAGCAAGTTGGGGTCTTCGGTGGGACTGAGGGGGCCTGAAGTCCATGGGCTCCCCCTGAAACCTGACTTGGGGCACCTCAGTGTTGAGGCAGTGTGGACACACGCATGAATCTGCACATGTGTGTCTGCTAAAGGCCTCTGCCCCATAATTCAGCACAGCCCCAGCACCAGGGGGAGAGCGCGATGCCTCTTCGATAGCAAGTCCAGAGATGCGGGCTCAAATCCTGGCCCTGTCGCCTGGGGAAGTCTCTCAAACTTTCTGAACCCCAGATGTCTCAGGGCTGCCAGCTGGGGCTGTAGGCAGGGAGCAAGGTGCCTCTTCGCAACGCACAGAACATGGCGAGGCCCCAAGGCAGCCAGTCCAGGAGGCTTCAGGCTCCGTCACAGTCCGACGCTCCCAGGAGTCCCGGAATGGGCCCCGCCTGGGATCCTGCCCCAGAAGTATGTATTCAGAGACCAGGGGGACAGGGCAGTGGGACAGGTACCCCCAGACATGGAGAAACACCAAGATGGGAGTAGCAGGGCTCCAGAGCTGCCTCAACAGCTCTGGGGGGTCCCCACCCTACTCGGACCACTCCTGCCCCACCTTCCTCTGTGGAGTGAGGCAGCACCGGTGTCGCCAGAGACAGAGACCACAACCAGCAGCCCTGGGAACAGCAGGCTGGAGGCTGGGTCCCACCAAGTCAAAGGGCAGGGGGCTGAGCCCAGCCTAATGGCAGTGGGCATCCGGCCCACCTTTCCACCTTTGACAGCTCCAGGAGGAGCCTGCCCTCACCAGCTTGTTTAGTTTTCTCGTTCACCCAAGAGCACCCTCCCTGGTCACTGGGGGGGTGGGGCAGACAAGCTCAGCTTCGCCAAATCCATGGTGGGGGCAGGGGTGGGTGCGCCTAGTCACAACCTCTCCTTCTTCAAAAGCTCAGAGGTTTAAACACAAGGGTCCAGCTCAGCAGGGGCCGAGACATTCCCACGATTCCCCCTCAGTCCAACTAGGACTTGTTATTCTTTTTTTTTTTTTTAATTTTTATTTTGTAATTATCATACAATATTGGTTTTGTTTGTATGGCTGTATTGTACTCCTTATTCTCCACCCCCCCCTCCCCCCACCCCCACCCCCCTGTCACTCCACTTCCTCTCACTGCAAACTGTTGGTCCATGTTTGACCTGCTGGTCTTTCCTTTTTTTGGAACTATGTCCTTTTCTCCTGGGTGTGGACTTGCCCTCCTGGACGGCACAGATGAGGCTGCTCGGGTCTCCAGGAGTAGCTGAGGCAGATAGTCAGGCCGCGCACGTTGGGAGCTTGTAGGGCAGATGTGGTGCGCTTCCCCAGCATCCTTTCTGGTGTCTGTCACCTGTGGCTGGTTCTGTGCCACACAGTTCTGATGTTGGGAATCTAACTCCCAACCGCTGATGGTGGAAGCGTTCCCTGCTGGGGACAGGTGGTTGCTTGAGCTCCTCTCCTCTCTCCTGTTAGCAGTTCTGCCATGGGGCCACAGCCACGTCATTGTGTCTTTCTTTCCCCACTGATTGGTAAAGGAGGGAGCCTCATTCACGTTGCGTATAACTGTGGGCCAGAGGTTTGGTTACCCTGTGCCAGGATGATGCCAGTAGAGATCTGTGACAGGTCAACCTCAGTTGCTGGTTTCACCTTCCTGTCTCAGTGGTTCCCCACATGCTGCTTGTAGGACTTGCAATTCTTAAACTTTCCCTACTGTATGATTTCTACCAAATAAGCTTAATAAGATCCAACCTCTGGCCCTCACATCCTCCCATCCCCTCCCCTTCTCTCCTTCCCCTTCCCCTCCCCACTTTCCCTCCCTTTCCTTCCCTTCCCCTCCCTGTTAGTCCACTATCCTCTTCCTTAGGGGTGCCCCAGATCCTTCGGGAACCCTGGAGTCTTCTCTGCCTCACAAGTCACTCTTTCTGGATTGCAGGCCAAGAAGGCGGAAGGCGCAGGAGGAGAGGCTGGGCCTGCTGGCCCAGATCAGCCTGCTGCCCCCGACCAGCCTGCACCCTCTGCACCCCCTGCGCCTCCGGCGCCTCCCGCACCTGCGCCTCCTGCACCTCCTGCCCCCACTGAGGCCCCAGCTCCAAGCACACCACCACAGGCCTCCCCAGTGAAGCCAGAGGGAGGTGGGGAGGGGGCGGCTGGGCCCCAGGAGCACTCGGTGAGGATCCACATCAGCCCTGGCCCGGACCCCGACGAACAGACCCTGTCGGTGGAGATCCCGGAGGAGAAGAAGGACGCAGAGTGAGGTGACCACCCCCGTTGCCGCTACCAGCATGTGCAACCAGGCCTCCGCTGGGCTCCCCCTGCCCTGCCGCTCACCCCCTGCCCCACACCCCAGACCAAGGTGCCGGTCCTCAGTAGTGGCCGCAGTCGCTTTCACTTCACCTGCCAATACTCCTGCCCTGACATCAGCTTCTTCCGGGTGGACTCGATGTTCACGCTCATGGTGTTCGAGTCCCTCCATCCCTTGGGCGTCCTGCTTCCCCCCACAGCCATTATTTTTAAGAACAAAATTCTCTCCTAGTCTGAAGGTTCACCGGCAACGGATAGAACGAGGCTCCAACCCCCTCTGTAACCTTGCTGGAAAACGGAAGGGGTGTTGAGTGTTTTGGGGTTTCTCCTTCACCACTAGCTCCCTCCCTTCAAGCACCAAAGCCATTTTGGTAGAAGTGTCCTTGGCTTGGCAGTGTAGGAGTTACTGCGAATCTGATCCCATCAGCCCATGCTATTTATCTTTGCCGCAGTTACAGTAGCAGGGTGAGGGGGCTTAGCATTAATCTCCCCCAGACTTTGTTCAGTGCAGAACAGATGAAATGGAAATGGACTTGCTGGCAAGGCACTGTGAGTGATTCTGGGTGCACCCTTCTCCCAGTCATCCCATTCCCATCAGCAGGGATTAATCTGTTGCTTGTTTTTGACATTCTTGCATAAAGATGATGGTAGCAACTTCAATTAATCCTAGAAGATGAAAGACATCATGCAGTGTAAGTTCCCGAGCTTTCTCCACATCATGTCATGCTGCTTTTATGATTACAAAAAAAAAAAAAAAAAAAAAAAATGGGGAGAAAAGTCATTCAGTCAGTGGATTTTTATTGAGAAGATTTTATTTGCATATTGATTCATCCTTGGGGGGATGGGTGATTAAACACAAAAACTTATATTGGACCATTTGTTTACACCAACATAATAGACCCAAAAGGTCTGGAATTCCATTAGGCTCTTTCCACTTTATATAAAATTACAGAAATATTGCAAACTGCAGAGGGAGTTGAGGGAGGGGCCTGGTAAACGTGTGTTATTCACCCATTAAGCTAACAGAACACTTATTTCCCCTCTGAAAAATTTAAACAATATGGAAGCACCCAGGCTGGTCTAAGCATTTCTAAATTCCAAGGCAACAAACAGATTTATCTTTTTGATGATGACATATCTCGTGATCTGAGTCATCATCTTATGGAATAGAACAATGATGGATGTGATTATTTTACCCTTTAAAAAGATTTGCATTAATACCTTCTTGTAGATAATGGCTCATTTACATGGATGCAAAAGGTTACCCATGACCCCACTCTTCCCCTCCATGAACACAACCTCTGTTAATCTGTCCCTTATGTAGCCTTTCAAAGATGTTTGGAGCTTACATAGGAAATGTGTAAGTTCATTCTTGTTCCCTTCCCTTTTTATTTCTTTTGGACATAAATGGTAGCATACTCCAGCTGCTGTTATTTTTCACTTGATTTCTTTTGAAGATTGTTTTTTGGCACATAAAGGAATCTCCGCATCTCAATGATGCAATCCAGTCTGTTGTGGGGAGAAACCAGAGCAGTTAACTGCTCTTTCTTTGATAGGCATATTTACTGTTTCCAATCTCATACTGTTAAAAAAATATTGCTGCAGCAAAAACTCTTAGACGAGATTTCACTGGTAAACCCTGTTTTCAAAAGTCTGGCATTTGGGGCAGCCTTTTTCCTTTACTATTCCCATATTTGTACGACATATTCTGAAATACAAGTGTAGAGAATGCTTTCAATTATAGCAAGTATTTCTGATACATCAATAAAGTAAATGTATTGCCCTTCGGTAGGCAAAACATTTCAAGGGCACCTTCACTGTGAGATCCTATTTTATAAGAACCTTTCTTTCTTTTTTTTTTTTTTTAAATGAATGCACATCAACTTTTAGCTATCAACCCTTGAATGTATGCTGCTTATTATACAAAGTGAGAGATTCTCAAGGTTCCTGAAAATTGTACTGGAGAGAAAAAAGTTGATTTTGAAATAAGATGTGCAGTGTTTTAATTTCATGAGCTATCTCATTAAACTTGACACTTTCATAAAACTGGGATATGAGATCAATGGAATCTGAGGCTGTTTTTTCCTCCAAGTAGAATTGTATTGGTTGGTTGCCAGGGTGTGGCTGGCTCAGCTCTGGAGAACTGATTCTATAATTACTCCGCTGAATCTGGGTTGTGGATGTGGACCTTTGTTTCTGTGTGTTGAATCTCATTTAAAATGTCTCAGCATGTCCTGCGTTTCTGTAGAAAATATATAGCAAGTTATTTTTTTAATTACATAAATATATTTTAAATGAAATCCTAAACCTAGAACCTGTTTGAAATGCCATTATAAAAATGTATTCAGCTACCTGGAATATTTTTATCTGTTTTCTTAGTAAACAAACACCGCACTTACAGTCTGGCTGTTATCATATTACAATGCATTTTAATTAAAGTATTTAGACAAGTATTCCTGGTTTGTGGATTCTTTATGGAAACAACTGAGAATGGCAAACACTTGAGTGAGAAAAGTCAAGTTTATTTCCTCATTCAGGCTTCCTAGCTGATCTGCAGACAATAGTGGGGGTGGGGGTGGGGTAGGGGTAGGGGGCTATACCCCATCCATCCTGCATTCCTGTGGCTGGAGTCCCCCTCCAATAGTCATCAAAAACGGCTGGGCACAGTGGCTCGTGCCTGTAAGCTTCAGCCTATGAAGCAGCCGGAGCTAGGGATCACAGTTTGAGTCCCGCCTGGGGCCCTTAGCGAGACCTAGTTCCAAAAAAAATAGCTGGGCATGGTGGTGCGCGCCTGTAATCCCAGCTACCTGGGAAGCCGAGGCTGGGGATTGCTTCAGTCTGTGGTACCCCGGGGCTTGAGACCTAGTCTCAAAAAAAAAAAAAAAAAAAAAGTCATCAAAACTTCAGGAGTTCCCTGGGACCCTAAACCCTCAAAATTAACCCTTTGAGGTCTGATCTCACCTCGTGGTCTCACCAACCCAAGTGTTTCCAATTCCCTACCCCCTTGGACTTATATGGGGGTACAGAATACCAACAGGTCCAGCTCTGAACCTGCCTGGCCTGGATGGACCATGTGCCACGGATGACCATGGCCCCCGTGAGCTCATCTCTCAGGTGGACACAACACATTGCCCTGCACTCATCTGGTCAAAGAATAGAGTGGCATCGGCTGGTCTGAATGGACCTGAAGAATAAAGCCAGCTCGCCAGCCCCTGGCCCTGTTTGTCTTTGAGTCTCACCTTCCTTCGGGTACTCCCTTCTTCCAACCACAGAATCCTGCTTCCCTTTGGAAAGATCACCTTTCACTGGTGCGTGTCACCCCGGCTAGGCCCACTGGGAGACCCAGCTATGTCTGTGTTCTGGCAGCTGAGTCTTGAGAACTAGAGCCTCTTGCTGTCCCTTCTTCCTTGATTTAGTTTTGGGCATCAACATGTCCAGCCCAGTGGGAGACGAAGCTGTGAATTGTAGGGTTGATGGGAGGCCTTCTCCATCAAGGAGCACTCTTATTGCTGTCACTGAAAGCTGGTCAAAAGAAGCAGAAGCCGCTAACCAACAAGCCACAGGGAAAACTTTTAAAATGCGGCTTCCGTCGCCCAGGTTCCCTTACCCGCGTGGAGCAGTTGCCACTCAAATGCAGTTCAACAACCAGGTCGCATTAACAAGGGAAATTAACCAGAAAAATGAAGTCCTTACTGCCGAGTGGCCAGTTATCTCACCCCAATCACCATTTTCAGTCCAAAGGTTCTCAAAGACACATGTCCAAAATGATGCCCCTTAGCCCTCCAAACCTGAGGCAGGTACTGCAAAGTCCAGTCTTTCTCCTGCATCTTCTCTTCACTGCTTTTCCAGTGTTCCATGCTGTTCCGCTTCTTCTAGGTTCTTCAAACATCTTCCACAACTGCTGGTGCACAATCAGCTTTCCAAACCCCTGGCCATCTCCAGGTACCATCTCACGCTGCCACCTTGCTGCGGGGCCACACTGTCCACACTGGTCTCTCTTCTGCCGGTCACCATGGCTCCTTGCCATCGCCAGCTCACTCTCCCAGGGGGTCCACCCTGGCCAGGTCACGTGGGCCTGTCTCTCAGTCTGCCATTCTATTCTCCCTTCTTTCTTCTTTTCTTCCTATCCTTGCTCCTTCCTTTTACTGGCCTTTTGGCACATCTCATTTCTTCTCCCAATTATTTCTATTAGACCTCACCCACCAGGGCGTTTTGTCACCTATTCAATTTTCCACTGCGTCATTACCCTGTATCATCCCTCCACCGTCCGGCTTGCCCTGCTAGTGGGAGAATGGATTTGGAGCTGCTGCAGCCATCTTGTGGCCACAGAGCCAAAGAATCTGTGTTGTGGACATGGCCCCCCTTAACATGCTCTTTTCTGGAGCGCTTGGTGTATGAGACGAGATGCCTTCATCCTGTAAGCCTTTCTTCAGCCCAGTCTTCGCCACATGCCGCTGAGTGGAAACAAAGAGCAGGTGACCCTGGGCTCCCTGCTTGATACCACTCAGGTCTTGTTCCTCCCCAGGCTGCTCTCCTGCTCCACCTGGTCTGCAGCTTTCCCTCAGTGACAGGAGCTCCCTGGTATATTCTGGATAAATCTGCCTTTTGTCTAAGTTACTCAGGGGGGGTTTCCATTGCTCACAATGTTGTGACTCATGGGCCGCTCAACAAGACACAAGGACTCCAACTGAAGTTCAAAGCGGCAGGTTTATTGCTGGGGCACCAGGGTCCCCAAGCCAGCTCGGCAAGAGAGACCCCAAGCAGTCTCTGTTACAACTAGTTATAGGGCAAAACTACCATTGCCCCCTATTGTGAGGCAAGCAAGCAGGTGTAGGACACGTTCCCATAACTGCAGGACACATTCCCATGTTCCCATAATGGTAGTGTTATCGGGGGGATAGGGACACCCCCGTTTAAATTCCTCCTTCCTATGGGTTCTCCCGCCTGCGCGCAGCAGCTGCTCAGATATCAACCTTAACAACCAGGATAGACAAGAGATTTATTTACAGATACGGAAAAAAAAACCAAACCGAAAGAGTCCACACCCTCACAAATGTTCCAAACGAATAGAGCCCCACTTCTG
>PVHY01021465.1:0-23907 GCA_004024945.1 Uropsilus gracilis
GTACTTCTTTCTGAGAAGTACTTCCTCTCAGCCAGCGCTCTTGACCCCATGATGCATCATCCTATCAGCATAACCAGTCATTACCTCAACCTCCAGCCTCTCCCTCCTTCCTGGAGGATGGCGATAGGGTTAGAAACCCAAGCTTCTAGTTCTGACTTGGTCTTGCTATTGATCATCCCCTACCCTGAAGCCATCCAGCCAAACACTCAGAGTCATGTCACTAAAACAAAAGACACACCCATCACCTGGGAAATTCCAAGAAATTTGGTTCCTTGTCAAGAACTAGGGTCAAAGGTCAAATATTACAGTAAGAAATACTCTCAATATTCTTGGCACTTAAGAAATGACAAGACATTTTTAGAATGTTGTGCTGGGAACTAGGGGCATACATATATATATATTTCTATTATATCATAGGTGATAAAGCAGCGGGTTCAGAGAAGGCGCTCTCCGGATGCAGACAGCTTGTCCAGCCTGGCAGGTGACTGCAGGTTCTGCCCTGGGTTTCTTTTTTTTTTTTTTTCAATATTTATTTATTTATTTATTTTTTAATTAATTAATTTATTTATTTATTTTACCTGCCCTGGGTTTCTTTGCCAATTTGGAAATGGGAATGGGAATTATGACCAGGAGCTGCAATTTTGTATTTCACCACAAGATGGCGATATAGCCCTTTGGTCTGCAAACCTTGCCTACCTTTCCGGGAAGGCTGAGGAGTCTGAGGAGGGAAGGGTTCTTGACACACCAGCCAGCTGGTCACGAGGCAGAGCCTCCCCAAACACTCAAGTTGGTTGTTTTGCTCAGTTTAAATTTCACCAGCAAGGTTCAGCTGGTCAGCCGCTTTATATTCCTGTGGGTTTCTGTTTTCTGGAATATTTTTTTAATCATTTTTTCAGGCCATTTCCTCTTGTGCTTTTTTTCCTTCCTTACTTTGATTTCTTATTCAAATGCTAATTAGGAAGAAAAAGATCTGTTTTAAAAAAGGCATTTGGAGATTTACAGGGGTACAAGTTGCCGGACTGCTTGTTCACTTTAGTTTATGACTCCCTGTCTCCCCTGCACACACACACACACGCGCACACACACGCACTCACACACACACACGCGCGCACACACACAGCTATCCAGTAAAAGACACCATAGAGCCTTCACATACACATACACACAAACACACACACCCTCACATACACACCACCACACACACAACTTCACACTTACACATAACTCACATACACACACAACCTCACACACACACACATACTTAAAGATACAATCACGTTCACTCAAGTGCACACTCTCACCGTACATGTACCTGCCCACAATCACATCCACACATTTACACAGTTCACATACAAACACTAGCACATCCCTCCTGGCATTTTCACATACACACCTATCTCCCAAATAGAAAAGTTTCTTTTTCTCCATCCCCAGTCACACCTCACGTAGGCTAGAGCTTCCAGTCAAGGAAAAGTACAAAGATACAAACAAAACATTTGAACAGGTGGGGGTACAGCTGTAAAACTTCTTTCAGGGCACATTAAATTTCGAAAGAACACTGGCAGTCACTGCTCACCAAAACTTAGTTCGACGTGTCAAAGTCTCCCCCGAATGGGGATCTGTGACACAAAGCATCAAAACCGAGTATCACAGTTCACAACAAAACTCTCACAAGCTTGGTGGTGGCTCCCAGGGCACTGACTGAACAATGGCCCACAACACCAGGATTCCCGTCAGGAGTGGGCATCCACCCACCGGAGGAGCAAGGTGGCGCTCTCCCTGAGCTGACTGGTGGGAACAAACAGCCCTTTGGGCCAAGAGCCCTTCTGCTCTGAGCAGCCTAGGACTCCGAGCTGCTCCCCTGGTGCCGGCAGAGCGTATGAAGGATGAGAAGCGAAGCAGCCCGCATGCCTGGGTGAGCACATGGGAATGAGCGTGTGTCCCGCCAGGATCAGCAAATGAGAGAAGGAGGCCCAAGTCCACACGGATGATGAGTGGACACTCGAGTTCAGCCCAGTCTGGCCAGCAAGGGCTTGCTTCTTCCCAGGACTACCAGCGCCCAGGATGCTGTAGAGAGGGTCTAGCGCCCCGGGATCCTGGTTCAGAGCTCACCTCAGTTCCCCCAAAGCTTCTTGCAATGCACATTGGGCATTTTACAGAGTTTGACAGTCATTCCCATGTGCCTGCACCCGTGTTATTATTTATATACCTTTTTCTACCTATTTTAAGCTACAGATTCCAGACTTGGACATTTCTAAAGTATCGTTCAAAAAACTTTCCACACCACTTCTCGAAATCTGCATTTTTTCATAGAGTTTTCTCTAGAAAACCAGAGATACTTTGGGTGTTTCTTGTCTCTGTCCTCAACCCCTCAACCCATACCTGCTATATGACACCACCCTGCGCCAGGCAGTTAGCTGGTTATATGCCCACTCCCCAGTCCTGGCACAGCTGGACCTGCATGACGGGAAAGTGAAGCCTTTTTCAGGAATCATTCAACAAATATTTGCAAGCACCAGCTTGGCAGAGGACTCTTCTGGGGCCTGAGCAGCACAGCTGACAGCAGGGACATACTCAGCCACCCTCTGGGGGTGCACCCCGGGCTCTCGCTGGGTTAATAGACAATCACAGCACAGACTCTCCAGAGCTGTGGTGGGAAGTTGCAGGGCCCAGGGCTGCTCACCTGGTAGCACCCACAGCAGACCCGAGGGATCAGAGTGGTTTCCTGAAAGCACAAAGAGTGGCAAGCCTCCCAGGGGTGCAATTCAGGCTCTCAGCACTGGCAGGGTGACCCACTCCCTAAATATCAGGTAGGGGGGGGGGTGAGTGGAAACGGATCTGAGAGGAGGAAAAAGGCAAAACTGTAGAAAAAGGCGCACCCCAGGCTCCGGCCCATGCAAATTCCTGAACAGCCCAGAACATCCCATTAACCTTCAACACGGGGCCCCAGAGAGGGGCCCTTCGTGGTGCTGGGCCCTGTCAGACCCATCTTCGCACCATCACCCACGCTCTGGGCAATTACTGATGATTCTAAAAGGCGTCCTCCCTTTTTCCACCCTTTCTTTTAACCCCAACAGCTTCCGTGAAAACTTGCCAGAAGCAGGGGGGCTGGTTAGCTGAGGAGGGCTGGTGGTGGGGGCTTCCAGCTCCTGCAAAGTGCTGTCACGACTTGGTGGCCGAGGTGATTAATTAGTGGTGTGGCCGTGGGGGGGCCGTGCCGGCCTCCACATCTGCCCCACGACAGCAGGGGTCAACACACAGTGTCACTCCTTCCTCGCTTGCCTCCTCCAAAGCCTAATCGGCTGTGACACGTGGGCCAGGTGTTGGGAGCCGAGGACATGGCAGGCGTTTCCAGGAGGAGCTGCCACATTGCTGCTCCAAGATGGCCCAACAGCAGCAGTAGCAGCCGGTGTCTTTCTCCTGCTTTCCTCTGTTCACAGCCAAGAAGGGAGATGCAGGGAAGAGGGAGAGTTTTCAGGGTCTCACATGGGACAACAGGGAGATCCTTGGTCCCCAACCACCAGATCCCCCTGTCCTCCCAGACTCTGCCATTGTCCCCATTCTTCTTGTGACCTCAGGGCAAATAAATCAATTTTTATTAGAGAAAAGCAAGTCCAACTGAACTGGAGTGGGCATGGCAGGGAAGGCTAGGGAATCTGAGAGCAAGGCCTTGGGAGAGGGAAGATGGGGGGGGGGGGCTGTACCTTTGGGAATTGGTGAGCATGGAAGGGAAGGAGGGGGTAGTTCTAGGACAGAGGGAACAGGCTGGTTTGTAGAAGTGCAAAGGGCTTGGCCCTGTTTGTGGAACTGCTAGATCCAAGAAGGAATAGATTTTCAAGAACTGTCTTGCAAGGGGGCTTTGGAAAACCTTCCAGTTCAGCAACAGAAGTGTCCTGAACCTCATTCTGGGTGTGATTTCCAGGTAAAAAAAAAAATGGCTAGCATGGCCATTCTGGAGCATGGAGGCATGGATTGTGGATTGTGGCAGCCAGGATGGTGGAGGGAGGTGTGGAGAAGCACCCTCATATCTATGGTACCCCCAAAGTACATAAAGAAGAACACGCCTAGACCCATCACGATAAGGGCCCTCCTGGCCTCTCCAGATCCTCTGCACAGAACAGAATGAGATGGTGAGCTGGAATGGTCCTTTCAGAATCCGATGGTGCCAGGCACCCAACACAGAGGAGTCAGAAGAGTCGGCAGGGAGTCTGGGAAACAAGTCACCATTAAGACATAGGTGAAGGACCTAGGGCCAGGGCACGTGAGCTTCTGAAGTCAAGGTGGGAGACGGGTCAGGGTCCAGGGTGCCTTCCAGAAGCAGGAACTGCAGCTCCAAGTCCAGGAGGCTGAGCAGGACTCACCATCAGAGGAGACAAGGCCTGGGGCCAGCACAGGTGGTGGGAACTTGGAGCACCCTGCAATCCTGCGTTCCTCTCTTCTGGGTCTGGAAGGTCCCAGTGAAGATCTCGGGCAGAAGCCTGGGTGGGGTGAGCCTCCCCTTAAAAAAAGGAGCACACCTCAAGATGGCCCTTCCGTTAGAGCCCCGGGGTGGGGGCTGCTTCCTGAGTCCGTAAGAGGGAAGACGGATGGGTGCAGGAGGCCTGGGGGTCCCCAAAGTCTGTGGGCACTAATAACCTTATTATCGGGGAAGGACTGCAGGCACAGGTAGCAGCGGGCACCGCCACTGGCCAGCCTGCTGTCAGCAGTGTGAGCAGCTGCAACTGCCTGAAGCTCCTGCTTCACACCTTGCTTCTCGTTAGCCCCCCGCCAGGCTGCCAGGCAAGCAGATGAGGAAGTGTTGCCACATTCTCAGGCCTGCTGCCTCCTGAACCTCCTTCCTGCCACCCCCACTCCTGGCCTTGCCTGCACCCCCAAGTGCCTGCATTCCCTGCCCCCTCTCCTTGATCTTTGGTCTTTGAAGCAGGAACATATGAACTAGGGGTGGGAATGTTAAGAACCAGCATCCCCAACTTTCCAAATGTTCCCTGCCAATCTCCCAGGGCCCTGCTCCCACAGCCCCCCAACTTCTGAGTGGCATTGTCCTACTTTGCGTGTGTTGGTTGTCACTCACCTGCCATTAGAACTGCAGGGAGTACGCAGGACACTTGGTAGGGGCACAGGCGCTCCTCCTGAGCCTTGCCAGCTAAGCAGGGAAGAGTGTGATGCAAGGAGGTGAGATAACAACGTGGCCACCGTGTCGTGCATGCTGAAGCCAAATGAGCAGCATGAGCGAATTCTAAAGAAACAGAAGGTGGGAGGGAGTTAGGTCAGTATTCATTGAGCCTACTGTGCGCTGGTGACCAGAGCTGTCAAGATAAGCCCAGAAGGTTTGTCCTGCCTTTGAGGAGGTCACAGTCCCGCAGGTGGTGCACAGTGGGGCAAGGTCACCAGTTGAGGAACAGGCCTCAAGGGACAGACAGCTGCTGGAGAGCAGCACAGGGGCAGAGTGGCTGGCACAGGATGGGCTTGGTGCCACAGTGAGGGGACTTTTCATAATCTCATGTGCTCTTATGTGCGAAGATCAGCAGGCCCCAGTTTGGGACTTAGCAGAGAGACCCGGTTTCTTAGAGCTGGAAGGGGTGTCGCTGCTACTTCTCATCTTGGCAGGAACTTCCTCCATTTCTTGCATGGCAGCCCACTCGCTCATGCAAAACGGACCATTTCCTACGTGATAGATGCTCTTTCTTTTACGGTGTGCTGTCACCCTTGTGCTTAGGGAGTTTGCATGCAACAGAGCCAAGAAGCTTTTGAAAAGTTAGTGGCAGGGTTGGAGGGATAGTCATCTATTTTCAACTCTACATATAAAAAACTGGACTTCATTGATTTCCAACTGCTTCATGGTTACTCTTGGCACTGCCTTTCAGAGGCACCTAGATTATCGATTTCATGAGTTGAAAAGTAGCTTGACATCCAGTGGGCACAGCCCTCTTAAGTGGCTGGGTCAGGACCCTTGCCACTTCCCTCTGTTCTGCCAAGTGAAGCATTCAGCCAGTGCGCTGGTGAAATAGCACAGCTTTCAGTGAATCTCAAGGTCACCCAGTGGAGGTGTGAGGACAGTCATTCAAAACTGAATCAGGTGCCACTGAAAATAAAGGTGATGCTGAGGCTCACGCAGGGTGGAGTGCTTGCACCACCTGTTTGGTGCCTTCACCAGCTGTGCAGCACTTGGCCAAGCCGCAGAAGACACCAGTCCATATTGGTACTTGTCTGTATTCACTGTAATCTCGCCCACCCCTCTGACTTTGGCACGTGGCTGGCTCCCAAGGCTCTGTAACGTGACTTCTCCCAGAAGGTGCTCTGTGCAAATGGAGTATTTAATTTAAAAAATAAATAATAAAGGAAAGAGTTGGGAGGGTGCACCTTCTATAGTCATATACACTTGGGAAATGTGACCACCATGTTCCCCCCATGGGATCCATTATGCACATTAGCTCATTCAAGGTTCTGAGAAGTCCTGCAGTGAAGAAAGACTGTTTCATTTTAGTTATCGTAGCTCCCCCAATTTATTTCACCAGAGAAGTCCCCCTTTTATTCAATGCTTGTTATCCTGTCATTGGTGAGTGCAGATTGCCAACCTAAAGGCTCATCATTGATAGTTTGAGGCATGCCAATTTACTAGGCTGCTTGTAAAAATGCAGTCTTCCTGAACCAAAAGAGTAATTCTCTCATGACAACCAGTTAGTAGGCAGATGGCAGCCCCACTGGTGCCTCTGAAATCACATCACATGGGTGACCTCCTGCCCTATGCAGCCAACCATCACCGAGCGATCCACAGCCAGGGGGGGTTATATAGAGGCACTGGGCATCTCTTCAAAAATCAAAAACATGCCCCTTGTGTGACAGAAGGCAGAAAGTTGAAGCATACCCTCCACTAAACCAATACATGCACAATTTATCTAGAAAAATAAAAAAGCCATATGCAGGCGGAAAAAGACAACCATATGGTAAAAGATGGGCAATCTACCTTCCTTTAGGCTAGCTCTCCAGCACCTACATTTGTAGTCAGCGCACATTCTGTGTGTGAACAAAAAGAGGTCAGAGGTGGTTAGTACATAAACAGTGCAAGCAGCTCTTTTCCACTTTGATGTCTGTAAACAAAATAAGACATGAGATCAAGCAAGAAGTTTCTCTTTATACATTCTTTCCTTTTACAACTGTTGATCAGGTACAAACTGCGTACAAGACATATCTGCACTGAGAAGAAAAAGAGAGTTAAAGTGAATACTCCATTTTGCCCTCAAGGACTGAGAAGATGTGAAGGAGAATGAACTTGTGGGCTCCAGAATTATAACCATGAGATTGCTGGGCTTTAAAAAGAAGGCCCAATCGAATCCAATACTATCGTGCTGACCCTCCAGGAAACCAGGCTCAAGGAGGTTGAGCCATACACACCGTCCCCCAATCAAAACTTCTCTTACTATTCCACCAAGAGTGTGAACAAATGTACAAAACAATGCAACCTAGAATTGCCCCAATGGACGTTCAATGGAAGGGTCCTTGGGAAAAAAGACATGCAAACTGGATCCTGAAAAATACATAGGATTTTGAGAGGTTGGCAATAGCGTGGAGGCTTTTTTGGGCATTCCAGGAGGATAGAACAATGGACAAGGTTTTAACATGTAGGTGCTGAGTGGCAGTAAATTTCCTAGTTCTTGCGCAGGTAGAGGGAAAGGATTTGTAGTGGAATTGACCCTGAGAAGTAGCCAAGATCCTGGACAACCCAAAGGCTGCATCAGGCAAGCCTGGTGCAGCCTGAGCCCAGGCACTACGGAGCTTCCCAGCAGAGTGAGGCAAGCTGCAGAAGGACAAGAGGGAGCAGGGAATGGGGTGGGAGGGTGCTAGAGATTGAGGAGATACTGAAAATGAGACATTGTGTAACACCCCCACTCACCGTGGGGACAGTGAGTGAGTGGTTTGACAAGAGCACTGGTACTAGATCTCTCCCATCGAAACATTCAGTGGCGGGCTGAATGCCACAGTTCATCTTTCCAAACTGATTTCTGGCTCATACTCAGTGAAAATTAAACTTAAGGAGAGTAGTTAGGAACCTGAAGAGCTCTTCTTGAGATGAGCTTCCGGGAAGAATTCTCAGTCCCAGGCCTGGAATCACCAAAGTGGCAAAGGAGCCTGCAGATTGGCCTCACTCTGGGAGGGAGTTAAGTGAGAATTTCAGCTTTTTCTCCTTAATTCATATTTTTTTCTTTATCTCAAACAGGGACTTCAAGACACACACACACACACACACACACACACACTAACTGGGCAGGGCATCTCAGGGGACACCTTGGCATGCAAGCCATGACCAGTCAATATTTCCACTTTCCAACTTTCCATGGCATCTCTGACAATGTGAGTATGCCTCAGGGTGAAGAGATTATTCTTCCAAGCCATCATTTGGAGCAATTCATCTTTGAACATAAATGAATTACCTAAGCTTAATTTCCTAATTTCAAGTGTTCAGCTGTTTGCTTTGGTAGTGTCAAGATGTCTATATTTTCACATGTCAAATGGTACAGACAGGATGACAGGGACTCAGGACCTGGCCACAGTCTAATTCATGGGAGAGAAGAAAGTCTGACCTGGACACTGCCCCAGTTCCATCCTCGTGATTGTCCCCCTTCTGCACCGGCCAGTCCAGCCCTCCCTCCCCCACCCCTACACACCTTCCCAATGCAGTCTTCATCTGAATGCCAGCATGGCTGTGAAAACACCTCCACTCACCGTGCCCACTGGGTCTGCCAGCACGTCCAAGAGGGGAAGGAGACCTGAAGGACCCAGCCTTCTGCTCAGAGTGGAGCAGCGGTGATCAGCTCTCTCACACACGAAGGATAAAGTTTAAAAAGGGAGGAAACGAAGCAGGAGGAAAGGAGAAAGAGGCAAGGCAAAAGGAAGGATTCAGAATCCACCCACTGTGTACAGACACTCTCGGTGACAGAGCAGCACACAGCAGCCCCGGCTGTTTGTGTGTATAAGGAAATCACGTGTGTATTTCACAGTAGTAATTAAAACCTCTCAGTCAGATGCTGTAGAGAGATTAGTTGTCACATTGTGTTAAAGGAATCCTTGCCTTACTTCCTAGAATGGGACAGACTGCCTGCCGCCCTGTCATCTGCTCCTGCGTGGCAGTGACTGTATGTAGCCAGGACGCGCATGCCAGCTTCTGGACACAGAAGCCCATTGATGTTGTTGGGGAGCTTGCTGTTTGCTAAATAACAGGAAAAAAATGGACCACATCTACATGCCCAGCTACTCCGACACTGAGCCTCAACAGCTACCCAGTTTTCTTCACCAAGACATTGAATGCTACAGTGAAACTCTTTATTTCCAGCCTAGCGTTTCAGGACAGTGAATTAGAAAGTCAGATAGGACAGGCCATGGGGTGGTCTTGGAGTGAGTGAGCAGTGGTGTGGGAAGCCCCTACCTAGAACTCAGGAGACAGCCTTCCTCCTGCACTCTGCCCTGTAAGACCCAGAACAAGTCTCTTTCATTCTCATCTATAAACTGTATCTTTTTTGATCTCTTGCTTCCAAGTGAACCATATTTATATTTTGAAATAGCTTTGGTTAATGATACTATATAGGTTTCAGGCATGCAGTCTTATGAACCAGTATCTGTATATATGACCTTATTTTCACAACCAAAAGCCTAACATCCATCCATCATCCCTTTTACACCCCTTTTACTGACTTACTCTCCCCCTCCCCTTCTGGGAATTCCTATTTTGTTCCTATAGTCTACAAGTTTGTTTTTATTCATTTATTTGTATTGCTTATCTACTACATATGAATAAACAAGCATTATATAATGTTTGTCTTTCTTCAAACAACTAATTTCACTAAATAAAATGCCCTTTAGTTGCTTGCATGCTGTTAAGAATGGAAGGAGTTCATCTTTTTGTAGCTGGGTAGTATTCTATGGTGTATGTATCCTACATCTTCATTTTTTAACTCATCTGTTCATGGGTACTTGAGTTGTGTCCAGCTCTTGGCTATTGTGTTTAACACTTGTTCTAATCCCATTATTCTAACCAAGTAAAAACAGACTATGTGATCAATATGTTGAATAAAGAGCAGTAAGATCTGTTGACAGGTTTCCATTGCCAAATAACTGATACTTCAGCAATATTCTATCAGTATGGATAAAAAGAAAACCTAGTCAAACCAGCTTTTTTGATTCAACTGATTTCTATTTTGATTGAATTTGTGAGTCAGTAACTGGTCACCAAAGAATTCACACAGATTACCTGAGAAGTCTGTGGATACTGGGTTTCTAAATAATCTACAACCTACACCTGGAGTGATAAAAAATATATATGTATACATACATATATATATATAAACATTGTAAGAAAATTCTCTTTATATTGAATTCATATTCTATCTTTACAGGAAAGCTATTTGGAGATAAGAAGCTTATTTTTACAATATCAAGAAAGAGAAAAAACAACTCACAGAATAAGAGAAAATATTGTAATTTAAATATCTGATGAGACTTGTATCTGAAATATATAAAGATCTCTTACAATTCAATAACAAAAGACAAATAATCTATTTTTTTAATGGGCAAGGGATCTAATGAACATGTCTCCAAGAAATGCTCAACTAAAAAGTACATGAAAATGTATCCAAGCATTATAAGTCAAGTTAAATCCAGAAGAAAATAATACATGATAACCATTTTATCATCAAAAAGGCAACAATGACAGCAGTAGATGAAGATGTGGAGAAGAGGGAGAAACTAAAACTCTCATGCACTACTGGTAAGAATGTAAAAAATAGTTCAGTTGGTTTGGAAAATAATTTGACAGTATCTCAAAAGGTGATTCAGAGTTACTGTATAATCCAACAATTCTACTCCTAGGTATATATACATCCAAGAGAAAAGAGAACAACTATCCCCAAACAAACATGTACAGATATTTCCAGAGTATCATTACTCTGGAATCAATCTCCAAAACTTAAAAAAATGTTTTGTCCATTGATGATGAATGGATAAGCAAAATGGTGTCTAGTTGTATGACAACATTTTTTGGTGATAAGAAGTTATAAAGGACTGAAAGTGCCACGACATGGATGCCTCTTGAAGACATGCTAAATGAGAGAAGCCAGGGGCAAAGGGTCTCTTGCTCTTTGTCGGGTAAATGAGTTATCAGGGCTTTCCTTATCCTTCTGTCATTAGCCTCTATGACTGGCATCGTGGTGTTGCACCCTTGGATGGGCACATGCATAAGTGGGTAAACCTGGGTGTAGATAGGGGGAATCTAAAACAGCTGAGTCACCATGGTGGGAAGAAAACTCAGAGAGACTCAAGTGGCTATTTCCCTGCTGACTGTTTGCCCCTGTTCGCTATTAAAAATCCTGTGAAATGAGGCTAGAACTGATGATGAACCTACCCGGATGGGGTAGTTGCAAAGCACTGTATAATTTCATTTCTATGAACTCTCAGAATAGGCAAATCTATAGGAATAGCGAGTAGATTAAGGGTTGCCATGACTGGGGGAGGGATGTGTGGGTGGTTGGGGACATGAGGAAATGACTACTGATGGGAGCAGACCTATAGGGGGCAGTGATAAAAAAAAGTTTTTGGAGCTATATTCAAGGAGAGCAACACATCCTCCCCTCACTAAGGGAGAGGAGAGGATGACCAAAGAGGGGATAATGGGCCCCACACCAAAACTGCAAAAGGAAGGAGAGGATATAACCTTCAAAGGCCACTCGCAGAAGCCTGAACTCATGGGCCGGGCACAGTGGCTCATGCCTGTAAGCTTCAGCCTATGAAGCGGCCGGGGCTAGGGATCACGGTGCGAATCACGCCTGGGGCCCGTAGCGAGACCTAGTTCCAAACAATAGCTGGGTGTGATGGCGCGTACCTGTAATCCCGGCTACCTGGGAAGCTGAGACTGGGAATTGCTTGAGTGTGTGGTACCCTGGGCAACGAGAGACTGCGGTTCCACGGGCAAATATAGCGAGACCTAGTCTCAAAGCCTGAACTCAGAGAAATTTCTTGACCAACACTGGCAGGAGGCAAGACCCCCAAAGCCTGACACCAGAGCCATAAGGAAAAGCAGCAAAGCAATGGAGATGGGATTGGATTGGAGAGGACGGCCTGCAGCAAGAAAACATGGACAGAACACAAACGAATATAATCTGGTCACCCAATGCAAACTTAAGACTGAAAATCTAACAGCAAGGTTCGCCTGGACCCAACAACGCAGTCCCTCACCCAGAGAAAAGACACTGACATAGAAAAGAAACTAATGGACTCAGCACAGCTAATAAATTACAAAGAGTGGGGTGTGAGAGAATGGAGGGAGCACCGGAGGGAGGGGGAAAAATATATAACAGAGAGGTTGTAACCCAAAGAACAAACTAAAGTTGTTGATATATAAATAAATAAATAAATAAATAAATAAATAAATAAATAAATAAATAAATAAATAAATAAATAAATAAATAAATAAATAAATAAATAAATAAATAAATAAGTTTTAAAGTCAACTGGATAGATAGTTGCCAACTCTGAATATACTGAAACCATTGTATGCACTTTAGGCAAATTGTATGGTATATGAATTAACATTTCATAAATTGGTATTTTTTCCCCTTTTGCCATTAGAGGGAGTAAACTTGTTTACAGTCAATAGTAACAAATAACTGGAAAGACAGCATATTAGTCCATAATGTCTGTTTTCCCTATGTTCTATAGTAGTCAAGCAGCAGTTAGGGATGGCCATATGGCTAAGTTCTGGTCAGTGGCATGAAGATGTTGTATGTCACTTCCAGGAACCCTTAAAAGGATTAGGTATATCCTCCCCTGCTCTCCCAGTCCTTTAATTCTGTCCAATTTGAGAGAGGTCAGAACTGCAACAAACTCCTTTGCCGTAATGGGATGACACCCTTTGTGGATACTGAAATGATACCCTTTAGGGGACACAGCTCTCCTACCAAGCCATATAATTAACACTGGGCTGTAACATGAGAGAAAATGGATTTCTACTTAATGTAAGCCATTGTGTTGTGGTATCTTCATTTTTTGTATACATATTTTTAATTGATTGCACATATATATATATTTTACATCGTGGTCTACCCCAAGGTTCACCCACTACCTTGTCACCTGTGAACCATCATCTTAATCTCTTGTACCCATTCCTCCCCCTGTTTCAATTTCCTCCCCCTTGTTCTATGCTTCAGTTCTGCTGACAGTTTTAAATTGTTCTTGTCCTTTTGTTTGTTTATTTTCCTTATATCCTGCATATAGGTGAGATCATTCAGTATTTCTCTTTTTCTTTCTAACTTATTTCCACTAACATGATTCCTTCTAGAATGATAACATGATTCCTTCCATCCATGTTATCCCAAATGCATTAAGTGGGTATCTTTGTTAAAGTACTTAGACTACATTCTATTAGAATTAGACTACAAATATGCACAAGACTGAGGAGCTAACCAAGTGCAAATTTGTCATTCCCATTGCCATGTTTCCCAAAATAAGAATGTTTACTTTCTCCTAGAGAGTATCTTCTTCCTGGTCAAGATCATGGCAAACATATATCAGGTAAGAATGAGTTCTTGCCCCGTATAACTGGGATTCTTGGACCCAGAGAATGGATCACTTCTTATTTTAGTGCTACCAAGATTGTTAAACTTCCAGTTCTTGTTTTTAAGCTACCATAAGCCTAACATATAATATGAGGCAAGTTACAATGAAATGAAATGGTTTACACTTTAACTGGTCACCTTAACCTCAGGTAATTCTAGAGGCACTTATGTGGTAGCTACAACCATCACTTTGGCTTCATGAGCCAAGTCCATTCATTAGCTGAACTAGAATTACCGCAAGAGAATAAATATGCTTGGCTGTGGACAGGGCCAAGTTGGAGTTTGGGCAGTTTACAAAGATCCAAGTCAGAAGGGATTTGGAGTGCATCAGGTCCCTGCATTACTTCCTAAGAAAATTTCACCTGAGTTATCCTGAGATATGGTGTAGAAACATATTTGAAAGACCTGCCAGGGAAGACAGAAAATGATTAAAAAGTTTAATGAAGGCTTGCACTGTATTATTCTAGAATGATTGAAAAAAATACAACTATTGTCATAGAACTAACAGAAGAATTATAAAATCAAATAGTCTTCACCATTCACTGGGCTTTTAAAAACTTGCCAGTACTCACTGAGGGTTTCTCATTTACAATGCTAAGTACAGAGGTGACCGTAAAATGTACCTGTACCTGACCATCACAGACTGGTGTCCCCTTTCCCTGGTGTAGAGCTGTTCCTAGGTTGTGACTTCATGCCAGGACTCTGTGCTCCATCCTGTGTGCATCTGAGTGACTGCTTCCAGTCCAAAAACTGTGGTGTAAGTGATGTGTGGTATTCTCAAGTCAAGATGATTAGACTCCACTGTGTCTTCCCCATTTCTCATTCTTTCCTTGTTGACTTTGGAGACCGTTGAAGATGATGGCATCACAAGATGAAAGGAGCCTGGATTACGAGACATCACTTGTTGGAGAGCACCCCAGGCAAGCCATCTGTCCAGAAACACGTTGGATTATGTGTGAACAAAAAAACAATACTTCATTTTCTTAATTTCTTAAATTCAGGGTGCTTGGCTATAGCAGTTAGCCTAAGCTGACTAATCCTCAATACATGGGATTGGGGATCATAAAACTCTCATTTATGATCAGCAACAGGTCCCATGATTATGATCTTATTCTATTGTTATGCAAACTTTATTAAGAAATGTTGGGAGTTTGTGAGAACTTCTCTCAGGAGATCTTTAAAACATTCTTTGCTCAAAAAAAAAAAAAAAAAAAAAACCTCTCACCAAAAGATGAGAACAACCCCAATTAATGATATTTTGGAAAATGGAACAGAATACATCTTGCGCATATCATGGTTAGCTAAAAATCTCTCATAGACTGCTTAGTTTACTGACTAGAATGTTAAGAAAGATTACAAATGAGACCGTTGACTACATGGACATTTTTAGGAGCAAGACTCTAGAAGATCTGAAAAATTCACACCAGTTGTTTGGCTAGTTGTTTTGTCCCTGTCATCGATGTCCTCCAGGGCTCCAGACATATCTGGTTCAGTAGTCTAGCAGGCTAGATGTGACATGATATGTTGAACCTGAAGTAATTACTGTCCCATCAAACAAGTAATGCGGCCTAGGCACCAGGCCTTAGAATGTAGGCCCCACTCTCTGTGGGACCTAGATGTACTTTCTCCTAGCCACTCCCCACCCTCCACCCCCCAGTCAGATGAGACTAGTATAGAGAATTGAAATTGAAAGTCTCACCAAAAACTCACCATGACAACATATAATGCAATCAAATATTTTGAGTTTGATTTCCTTTTATACAATGCTGATTAGAAACCCGTAAACTATTTCATGACCCACCAGGGATTAGAGCTCTCAGTTTGAAAGCTGTCCCATCTCATCTGCATCATTAATGGTCCTTCCCTTAAAGGACCCTTTACTTTTGTACTCACTAGTTAAGTAGAGTATTGCATCAAAAAGAGTCCTGGGGGCCTCATACTGGGGAGAAATTGAGTCAATTTTTGCCTTCAAAGAAAGTACTGAAATTTTTAGCCTTCAAGCTCAGAGAGACCTCACTTTTTCTTTTTGTTGATGAGTTCTTTTCATCAGATAAATTGAGAAAAGCTAAGTTCTTGGTGCAGCTGGTTACAGATAAAGATTAGAACTAGGGTTTCATGAGACGGGGTCACTTCTGATCATTAATCTAGCACTTCTCTAAATGAATGACTACTCTTATGATCAGTTGCAAGATTCAGGAGATATGAAAAAAGATTTGGGAAGAAAGAGTATGGAGTAGCTGGGAGATCCTCAAACTGTGTATCTGTTGTCTGTAGGCACGTATTTTTGATGGTTAAACAAGATGCTTTATTTACTGAGAAATCTATTCTTTCACCAAGTTTCATGGATTTTTTAATTTGTGGTAAAATAAACATAACCATTATGACCATTTTTACGTATCCACCTCAGTGGTTTTAAGTATATTCATATTGCTATGTAACCATCACCACCATGTAGCTCCAGGACTCTTTTCATCTTTTCTTTTCATGTGAAGCTGAAACTCTAGACTCATGAAACAAGAATTCCCCATTCACCCCCCTCTCTGCAGTCCCTGGCAACCACTGCACTTTCTGTCTCTATCTCCAGTTGTCTTTTCAGGTAGCTTTTGACATCTAAGTGGCCCAGCAGGCAGACCTGGAGTGCACAGGCATGATGAGGGCCTAGCTCTCATGAAGGGAGCACAGCATTTTCATTTGAAATGCCACCCTCAGCTCAGCAGGGGGCACAGTGGGACGTCAGCTGCCTCTGAAGAAGCTTAAGGAATTCAGGGCAGTGTTAGTCCAAGTAGGCAGAAGTGGAAAGCAAGCGAGGATAGGGAGGAGGCAGACTCGATGGGTGATCCTGCTCTCTGACCACAGAAGCCTCATCTCTGCAGACAGGGAGAGGCAACTGTGAGTGGCAGCAATAAAGATGGAGCAGCTGGTGCCCCATTAATAATCACCAGCTCCAGGGAATTGCTCCCCCACCCCCAGGATGAGGACAAACACTGCAGGCTGTCCTCTGTGTGTACATGGGGAACACCATTCAGTCACCCTGCAGCCATGACTTCTTGTCCCTCACCTTTTCAACTTGCTTTTCTAGATGCCTGTGACATTTATTTCCTGACCTAAGGGTGACATCTCATAAAGAAAAAATTATCCCAGTCCAGCACTTTCTAAGCCACCAGACTTAATCCATGTAAATCATTCCTGTAAATGGCAACAGCCATCATGGGCAGTGCTGCAGGGGACTTAGTTTATCCTCCTCCTATTTGTCCCAAACAAAATCGATTTATTTTCTATCACATTCTTAATGCCTCTTGTTAATGATAGACTCATCTTATATGGAGAATGTGATTTATAAAAGTCACACTGTAAGCCAGAGAGAGAAAGAGAGATTTCCAAAGCGAGCAAGGGATGTTCATGGACCATCAACGTTATTAACAGTCTTTGTAATAAATGGCATGTTCAAATCATAATGATTATTAGTCAGGTCATTGTCTCCACCCAGAGAACTAATGTGAAATATGCAAGAAAAAAATAACAGTCTGGACTTCACACCAAGAGGAAATTGAAAGTAGTGTGTTCATAGACACTGCAGCCCCACACTTCAGCCAGGTTGGGGTTGTACGTTGCCAAAGTGTCCTAGACCTACAGACTTGAGTGCACGTTCAGGCATCTGTCTTTATCAGCTGTGAATATTTAATGGGACATATTCTGTATATGTCTTTTTTCCTTTTTAATTTGAAAAAAACAGGTGTGACATCACTAGTCCCCACATTTTTCATCAGATTGTGGGGTTGACTCATGTAAATAAAAGCACCTTCAAACATAGGTGGTAAAGACAAAGTCTGTATAAGCACATATCCACACATATTTAGAGCCTGGTAACCAAAATTCTAAATCAAGCTTTCAGCAGAGCCATGCTCCCCTCTCTGAAGAATATTCCCTTTTCTCTCCCTCTGGTGGCTGCCAAGTGTCCACGGTGTTTCTTGGCTTGTAACCATCTCTCAACTCTGTACCTTCACAGGCTTCCCTCTGTCTCTATGTGCCGTGTCTCTGTGCATCTTCTTCTCTTCTTATAAGACATCAGCCTCTAGACTGAGGGTGCACCCTACTGCCAAATGAACTCTCTTAACTAGTTATATATGCAAAGAGTTTATTCTCAAAGATCATAGCCAAAATTATGAGTGCACTTGAATTTTGAAGGGATATTTTTAGTTACATCATTTGTGACAAAATCCTTATATTTCAGGGTGAATCAACCACCTAATGTCATCTAACTAACGTCTCAGGAGGTGGTCAAATCCCTTCTACAGCATTGCCATCAAAGTTGGCCTACTTTCTATTTGATTATTTCCAAAAGTTGAGCATCAAAGCACCCCACTCCTTGCAATACAACGTTACTAGGAAACTTGCTACCTATGCTGAATATGTTCTAGATGGAATAATGGCCACAGGAGAGTTGCACTGGAACTCACAGCTATATGGCCAAAGGGACCTTGTAAAAGTGATAAGTTTTCGGACTTTCATGAATTTGGAAATTACTCTTGATTATTCAGATGATCCAAGTCATATTTCTTAGGTCCTTTCCCAGCAATGTAAGAGGAAAACAGAGGAGTGGTCAAAGAGAGGCAATACTATGGGCTTTATGGGTGAAGTGAAAGAGCTATGAACCAAAAAATGTGGGTAGCCTCTAGAATTTGGAAAAGGAAAGGAAATGGGTTAATCCCTAGAGCCATTAGCAGAAGCACAGTCTTTCTAGTCCAGGAGGACTCATGTTGGACTTCTGGCCTTTGGAAGTACCAGACAATACATTTGTATGGTTTAAACCACCCGACTTGGGGTAGTCTGTAATAGCAACAATAGGAAACTGATACAGAGTAGGATGGTGGACATCCCTGAAACCTCCCCCACTAGCTCTCATTCTTCCTGAAGAGTGACCAAAGTCCCTCTGCTTTTTCCTTCCCCATGGCAGACGTTCAACTATTTCAAGACACATTTCACCCCCACTAAATATTTCATTTGCTTGCTTAATATTGTTTGGGTCCCCACCTATGGCAGTTTTTAGGCCCCTCAAGTGTGAATGGATTTTATTTTTATCTTCATTCTCATGGAAAAAAGACCTGGTGCCCTGAACAGCAGACTATACACCAGAGCGAATACAAGCAAGTCAGCCTCTAAAACTGCTTTCAAGACTCACATCTCTCCCAGGGCCCTGCATGCTAGGGTATAAACAGAGCCCCTATGTTTCTGTCAAAGCTTTGTTGTGGGAGCGGGAAAGACCAGAGCTTTGGAATCAGCCTGACCTGAGTTTGAACTCTGACATTTCCACCTCTGGCTACATAATCTTGAAAAAAATTAATTAGCCTCTCTGAGTCTTATTCTTATAACTCATCTATTTGAAAAAACTAGGTTTTCATAGGTTATGGAAGATTAGAGAAAAATGACAATTGTTTTGCAGAGAAAGACAATAAATATGTTGATTTCCTCTTTTTCTAGTTCTGAAACTTATTTTCATGGAAAAAATTTTCATGGAAACTTATTTTCTACATTCATGGAACAAGTTTGATTGAATTTTTTTGGACTACAACATCACATCCCAAATTTGTTTTATGTTTATAGTCATCTAAAAGCCTGTGTCTCTTTTAGGTTATGCCTAGCAAGCCATATTTGCCCTGGCCCATACAATTGGTTGATTTTACGTTCTTTTGATTGGGTGAAAGAATATCTTTGGGTACCCCCTGATACCTTTGGGATTCTAATTTGATCACTTGGCATTTTTTTTTATTGCACATGTGTATATTTTTAACATCATTGTATATGCTGAAGTTCTCCTACCACCCTGTCACCCATGAATCATCATCTTAATCTCTTGTGCCCACACTTGATTTTACCCCCTCACTTGATTTAACCCCCTTGATTTTACCCCCTCACTTAGCATATTAGCTAGCACATATAGATTCAAACCCTATGAGTTTGTCAGGTATTTTATGAAATACCTGTAGCATATCTCTAAGGAGAAAGGAGATGGCCTATTTTGACCCATCTGGTTTCATTAATCCTTTCATGTTGGATTCAAGAGCTCACTGCTTCCTCAGCCAAGCACTCATAAACCAGCTGTCCAAAGGCCAGTGGTTGCAGGACTGCTGAAAAATCACTGCAGTATGTGTAGCTCATTCACTAGTCTCCCACCCGATCCCCTCCTGTTCCTGCACTGACCATCAGCAACCCCCCCTTTTTTTACTCCCCCTTCCCAGGATATGTAAGTATGAAGAGTACTTTCTCCTTTATCTCATCCCATCTCTCCAGGGCATAAATCCTTTCCCATCAGCTCTGATATCCACCTTCACAGTCATATAACCCTTCCCAAAGAAGTCTAGAAGGAAGACACATATTATATTAAGGAGTACTGTTCTCTCTGTGGACCGTTACCATTTCAACATTGATTTCAGCAGAGGAATACCTTTTTCACTGATGATTTTTCTTGCTCAAAATCTAAAGTTTTATATATCAGCTTTTGACAGCTGATGTTTTTGGGTTTACTTGCAAATTGTGCGACCCCCCCCCCCAGCTGCCACAGCCAGGACCTACCATTCCCCCATTGTTTTTAGGCACCTGTCCCCAGGCCTCTCATTTGTCTGAACTTGTACTTCCATTCTGTGGGGTCCACTCCTTGTTTCTGATGATCCTCTTTCTCTTTTTTTCTATTCTGAGAGTTTTAAAAAACTTTATATGCACTTGAGCCCTCTTCTCTTGGTGTTCGTCTGTGGCATTCCTCCTATTGTTTCTCCGTACTTCCTGAAATTTCTGAAATGTAAACACATATCTAACTCTGTCTTACATCCTTGGGTGCTGTGATTTGTCAGATGCCCAAAGGTGGAGTTTGTAGAGTGCAGTTTGGTCCTAGCTCTTCATAAACAATCTTGGCCTAATATCTCCCGACTCCTCATAACCTAGAACAGTAGAGGAGTCTCCTCAAACCCCATGGGGAGGGTCCTTCAGCCCCACAGGGAAGATAAATGCTGCAGGCAGGAGCTAAACCCTAGAGGTGATGGCTCCCCTCATCCCTTGTTTTTGTAGAATTATTTTCTTTAAAGTTCAAAAAAAATATTCCCCACAGTCCTGCTCTTTCTCTCCTCTCTGTACACCCCTTTACTTGGAAACCTCTGCTAACAGACTCTGAGGGGCATCAGGACGCAATAACCAAGGACTCCCTGCCCTAAGAAATAGACAAGAGGTTAAATCCCCAGTCTTTGCGTCTGAATTCCCCTATCCGTACAATGTGACTCGTAACAGAAGCTGCCACAAGGGGCAGTATAGGAATTAAATGAAATACTACCTGGAACTCCATGCACTCAATGTCTTGAAAATAATGAAAAACCAAGTCCTGATTTCCATTATCACTCATTGGAAGTATGTTGCACCAGCCCCATGTAGACTCAGACTTGTCTGTTCATTTAGCCTGTCTACAAGTCAGGTCAGCAACCGCGTGTTGGGACACCTACCGTGAAGCTTGTACCTGTTCAAATGACAATGGAAGAAAACAAAGACAGAAATAGACCACATCATGGAAGGTTCCATGATCCTTTTATAGACCTGGTCTCAAAGGAGCACTGAGACTATCAGAGCAGTGACCAACACCCCACTTGACTCTTCCATGGAACCACAAGTCCATCCATCAGAATAATGCAGGGAGTCAGATATTTGACTCAATTACCCACTTATTCCCAGGTTATACTGCAGATCCCCTGGTGGGAAGTATGCCAGCTGAGTCCATTTGCACAAAGAGGAGGGAATGGTGAGGTGTTTTTTCATTTTTCTAAAATCTCAACACACAAATGAGTTTGTGAGAAGAATGCAGCTGAGGAGGACAGCACACACAGCTTCTCTTTGTCCATCTGTCACAATTGGCACCAAGATCTTGGCAACCTTTTGGGAGCCTCTGTGCCTGGGTTGGGCTAACTTGGCCTCATCCATTTAAGAATATTTGATTTGATTGCACAGCAAAATGCTTTTGAAAAGCTGGGCTATTATCCCTAAAATAGAAAAATTAAAAAAATTTGAAAAGCACCTTTGAAGTCAGTTACCCAAATGAAACCTGTGACATCAGAGTGATGGCAGATAAGTGGGGGGCAGAACAAGGCAGCCATTGACCGCCAGGCAGGGCAGGCCAACGCCACACTTTACACCCTACCCATATAAGTCAAAGATGAAAGATGCTCTGGGCAGCTCGCCTGACCCCTGTGCCTCTGTTATCTCCAGTTGATTGCACAGCATTTTGCTGGGAACAATCCCTCACTGTCTACCTAGTGCAGGTGAATCTCAGCAGAACGGGGGCTTGGGCAGCTTGGCTAGGTTGTGAGAATGCCATGCATAGCACAGGGGCCAGAGAGAGGCTTGCTCAAATCAAGCATGGTCTTTATTACTCCTCTTATCCTTTGGCTGCTGGGGACAGGGCAGCTAAGTGCAAATCGAGGGCAGCAAAGAGAGCCCAGGGTGTGCGTGGTGATTGACAAGCAGCCTTTTCTTAACTGATAGAAGATCAGAGACTGAAAACAAGCCCAGCTGCCTCGCTGTCCCTGCATATTTACATACAGTGCACCTGAGCCCTCTTTTAGCCTGAGAGATTTGTATAAAACCTGAATTGAGAGCGTGAACAGCCTTTATTCCCTTAGAACAACCAGTTACTGAAAAAGTTGAACTGCTGAGGCTGGTCTATGAGTGGCTTTCAAACTGAGCAGCATCAGGATCACCTGGAGGCCTTGCTAAACCACAGATTGCTGGGTTTGCATTTCTAACAAGTTCAAACTAACTCGCATTTACTAGAGAGATAGGCACCCCAACGTGTTCATTCTAGGACTGTCATGAACATACTAAATGCTCTGCTGACCTCACTCTTGCCCCTTCTACATGTTTCCTATCCTCCTCTCTTCTTCCCCTCCCCTTTTTAGTTATTCTTTCGTTCATTCATGGCTGGTCCAGGGCCCACATCCTGAGACCAGTGGTCTTAAAGGTAAATTTCAGTTTTTTGTTCCATGCCATCATTATAAATGAGATTCATTTGAGTTAAAGTATGGTTCAGTGGGGTCCAGGAACTACAATGACTTCCAAGGATTCAAAACTAAATAACAGAATGCAAGAGAACAGTTCAACACAACCCAGGTTCCACCTGGAACACAATGGGATTAACTAAACCTCCGAGTATTTTTCCCCAACATTTGTGGGAGAACCAGTGTTTGCCATTCTCACAAAAATATATAAAGATAAAGGATTAAGAACTGGTGGAATATGCAATATGGGTAAGGGTATTAGCGAGATGGTTTGTATGTTAAAAAATAAAACCACATTTTTAGGACAGAACTAGAATAACCCTGCATAGATTGGAAATCCATGAGACTGAGGGTGAGGGAATGTGGATGAGGATGAATGGACAGAGGGAAAGAAGTAGGAACATTGCCCACTGTACAGTAAGTGAAGGAAATTGATAAAATAATTCCCATTCCATTGGCCCTTGCAGTCTTACTTGGATCCTCATGGAAGAGGGGCATCTCTTCAAGCCTTACTTTCTGCTTCAGGTGCCACACACATTCCCATGGCTCCCGTCAGCTACCTAGGCTGGCAAACAGAAGAGGAAGCCTTAAGCTGAGATCACCCATAACGTGACTGAACAGTCTGCCTCTGTTGATTCAAAAGCAGTACTGAGCAACTCATGTTCTCCCTGTGATGTTCTGACTTGGAGAAAGGGGGTTCTACCCTCCAAAGCATATAATATCAGCACTGTCTTCAAGGAGCTTCCAGGAGATGGGAAGGCACTCTTACCAAGTCATCTGTCCTTGACTAGCAATGTCAAAGCCATTATAAGAGATGCTCCAAGCTATAAATGATTGTCCTGTGACACTTAAAGTGTCCTGCTCAAGTCCTACCCTAGCTTTAGGATAGGGCAGGAGGGCAGCAGAGGACAGAGGAGCAGAACGGAAACTCAGATGGGCACAGTGGCACGTGCTTGCAAGTGACAGCTTATGGAGTTGCAGCGGGGTCTGGGGATTGTGGTTCAATTCCTGCCCAGGGCAACACAGCAAGACCTAGCCCCCAAAAATAGCTGGGCATGGTGGTGAGTGCCCATAATCCTAGCTACCTGGGAAGCTGAGGCTGGAGATTGCTTGAGTCTGTGATACCACTGGCAACATGAGCCTGCGGTTCCACAGACAAAAATAGCAAGACCAAGTCTCAAAAAAAAAAAAAAAAAAAAAAAAAAAAAAAAAAAAAAAAAAAAAAAAAAAAAAAAAAAAAAAAAAAAAAAAAAAAAAAAAAAAAAAAAAAAAAAAAA
>PVHY01021466.1:0-23852 GCA_004024945.1 Uropsilus gracilis
TAGTGCCCTGGAACCTCTGGGCTAATCGCTCAGTGAAGGGGCGAGATTTTCAGAGGGAGAAAATAGTGGGAAGGGGGTGGGGCCTCTTCGAATGGGCGGGACCGGGTAGAATGGACACCCTAACGCAGAGGGGGGGTCCTGGGGAGAGGCGGGGTTTAGGAGACGGTGGGGAATAGGATGGCTGAAGGGATGGCGGCTAATGTAGGGGGCGGGGCTTGGGAAGGAGCTGGGATGTGGGGTCCCCAGGGATGAGGATGTCCAGCCCTTTTACAGTCACATCCACTCCACCCCCAGAACCGCGGCAGGGGTGAAGTCTACCCGACCATGACCTCCACCGGTCAGGATTCCACCACCAGGCAGCGAAGGAGTAGGCACAACCCCCACTCACCCCCCCACGACTCCAGCATTACCTCGGTGAGGCCCCAGACCTGCTGATGAGGGGGAGGGGGAGCAGCGGGCTGTTCACTGGACTCTGACCCTTCTCTGTGTTTGGCAGAAGCGAGGTATTAAAAAGGGTGCTGCACTCCACTCCAGCCCCAATCTAGCAGAGGTAAAGAAGAAAGGCAGAATGAAGAAGCTCAGCCAAGCAACCGAGCAAGACCTAGTCCTGGGGCTTCAAGGGCTGGTGAGAGGGGCCTGGCCCCTGTTTACCTTCTTTTGACAACTAAAACCCGAAATTTCTCCTTCCTGGACAGTATAGTTTGTTCCTTACTGACTCAGGCCCTTAATCAATGTCTCTCCTGTTTTTACTTGCAGGACCTAAACCTTGAGGCCAAGATACTATCTGGCACTGGCTTGGTGTTTGATGAACAGCTAAATGAATTCTACTGCCTCTGGGATGACAGGTAAGGCCAACTCCTCCAGGTTGTTCTTAAATACACAAAGACACACACACACAGAACCCATTACAAGAATCAGTCCTTTCTTATACTACATGGAGACTAGAAGCAGATGATTTAGGGAAGTGGGGCACAGACTTGAAACGCTTCCTTCCTTCCTTCCTTCCTTCCTTCCTTCCTTCCTTCCTTCCTTCCTTCCTTCCTTTCTTTTTGTGAGACTAGGTCTTGCTATGTTGACCCGGGTTAGTCCCTATAGATCCTATCCCATGGATTCAAGCAACTCAAGCGATCCTCGGCCTCCCAGGTAGCTGGGATTACAGGCACCCACCACCGCACCCAGATGCTTTTTCGAGAACTAGGTCTCGCTGTGTTGCCCGGGAAGTAGTCTCAAACCCACAAACTCAAGCAATCCCTGTCTTCTTTCCTCCCAGTGCTTGGATTATAGGCACACGCCACCATGCCCAGCTTGAAATGGTTCTTTTCATTCAGCCAACAAACATTTGCTGAGTGTCTATTGTGTGCCAGGAGCTGATGATATAGACATGTTAGACAGGACAGACAGGGTCTCTTCTCAAGAAGCTGATAGATTAGTGGAGAGTGGATCATGAAACAGCCAAGAGCAGTGTGACTGAGTAAGGACTTATGACTTACTGTACTTTTCACACTTGTTATCCATCTGCAAATTCTTTTGATCATTTGAAATGTATTCAGCATCTCACCTCTACTACCACCACTATCATCATTCACATAGACTTGCAGAGGCCTTCTCATCAATCCCCTGCTTCCACCCTCAACCCTTTTCTGTTCTCCATGTTTTTGGAGTCAAAAACAATGTACAAGATGATGTTTTCTTTCTTACATTCCTTCAAGGGCAAGCTCTTTCCCTCCAGGTTAAAGTCCAGATTCTTCATCTTGGACTCTCAAGATTCCACGTGATCTGGCTCCATACCACCTTAGTGACCTTATCATCCAGTCTTCCCCCTCATTTGCTTCTCTTACCTTCACTTCACCCACACTGTTCTTCCAACATGCCAGGCACTCTCTAGTCTTAGATTGTTACCCTGAATGATGCCTTTTCCAAGGACTCCTTTCTATTTTCTCCTTTCCCATTTAATATTCATACCTCAAAGAGACTTCCTCAGGGTTTTACCTAGTCACCCCCCCTCGCCTCCACACCTGATCTACGAGATGTTCCTAGTCCATGTCACTTTTTAATTATTATACCAGTGTGCTTACCAGTTTAGTATCTCTCCATTCCAACGCAGGACTCATGATGGCAAAAGAATTTATTGACTAAATACCTACCACCTGTTGAGGAGCTAAGGACACAAAAGTATATAAAACAAAACCCCTGGCTTTATAGAGATTACATCTTAGAGGCAGAAGACAGGCAGTAAAGAAAAACATGCAAAAAGTAAACAGTATAGTGTGTAGAGAAGTGCTGTGGAGAAACACTAGAGCAGAAAGGAAGTGCAGAGGAAGGGAGTCTTCCATTTTATTTTATTTTATTTTTTTTTTTTTTGAGACTAGGTGTCGCTATTTTTGCCTGTGGAACCACAGGCTCTCGTTGCCCGGGGTACCACGGACTCAAGCAATACCCAGCCTCAGCTTCCCAGGTAGCTGGGATTACAGGCGTGTGCCACCACGCCCAGCTGTTTTTTTGGAACCAGGTCTCACTACGGGCCCCAGGCGGGACTCGAACCGCGATCCCTGGCCCCGGCCGCTTCATAGGCTGAAGCTTACAAGCACGAGCCACCGTGCCCGGCTGAGTCTTCCATTTTAAATAGCGTGATCAGGGTAGGCCTCATTGACATTTGAGCAGTCACCTGAAAGAAGAGAGGAATGAGCCATGGAAATATCTGGGAGCAGAATTAGCTGAAACTTACTTGGTTTGATTGAAGAACAAAGAAGAAGCAGTTTTATTGTGAGAATGGAGCCAGTAGGCATCAAGGATGACTCCAGATTTTCTCTTATGAGTAGCCATGGTACATGGGGGAGATGTGGCAGGAAAGGATGTGTTGTTCACTAGTGTCTCCATACATATATTTGTGTGTGTGGCCATATTTCTGTCAACCTAGCTTCCCTGAATGCCCTGAGAGGCTCCATGCCATCAAAGAGCAGCTCATCCAGGAGGGCCTCCTAGACCGCTGTGTGTCATTTCAGGTGAGTCTCTGAGCAGACACGCTGGGTGGAGGGCAGGAGCTGGGCATAGCCAGTACCTTAGCCCTTTAATACACATGTTTCCGCAGGCCCGGTTTGCTGAGAAGGAAGAACTGATGTTGGTTCACAGGTGAAGACTGGGGAGCCTTGTAGGGATGAGAAAGAACTGCCCTGGGTGAACCAGTGCACGCAGATACTTTGGGAAGGAATCTCATGGGCTCTGAGGCCTTGGGCAAATCTCCCTGAATCTCAGTGTCATCACCTGTACATGGGACAGGAAGGGAGGCAAGCCTCTGAACCTTATCCTCTGTGTCTGTAGCCTGGAATACATTGATCTGATGGAGACAACCCAGTACATGAATGAGAGGGAGCTCCGTGTTCTAGCAGACACCTATGACTCAGTTTATCTACATCCGGTATGGATGAGAACTGTGAAGGCAGGGGGTGATGGCAATCCTGGGTTCCCCCATCCCCATCCCCACTCCCACCCTGGGGGGAACAACTGAGTGAACAGGGCTGCTCTTTCCCTTGCTCCCTCTCTGGATCCTCACTATCTCTGCAGAACTCATATACCTCTGCCTGCTTGGCCTCAGGCTCCGTCCTCAGGCTGGTAGATGCAGTTTTGGGGGCTGAGATCCGGAATGCCATGGCCATCATCAGGTAGGACTCTCCAGCATTTTGCTTTTTATATTAAATAGATACTTTCCTCACATGTAAAATATGATGGTGTAGCTAGTACATTCATGTGGTTCAAGACCAAAAAGGTTCAACAGAGGCTACAAGAAAGTCTCCCCACTGCCCCTTCCCCCAACACCAGCTTTCTTTCTTGAAGGTAATCATTGTAACCAATGACTCATGTGTCCTTCTAGAAATAGAAATAGTCTGTTTATTCATAGAATAAAAGACCATGTTTTGTTGATTCTAAGGTACATTTTTTTTTCATATTTGTGACATCTTGAAATCTAACTACATTGTACAAATAATGGCGGCGTTTTAGAGGTTGGCATCTTCTGCTCTCTTTGTTGGCACATAAAATCATAGTACATCTTGTTGTTAAATTACTACTTTATTTTTTTTGGATTATAATAGTATACTAAATATTTATTTTAAAAGATTAAATAATACAGAAATTATTAAAGTAGTAAGTCTGTAATCCCAGAACTGATGAAACACAAAAGACATTCCCCCTCTACCCACATTTTTAGCCACAAATCATGGTAGCACTTGGCATTCTTCCCTTCTATACTATACATTTTTACTTTGACATCTTGGAAAACTTCTGTGACAGTGCAGAGCTAAACTGCCATTAGATGTATAGAAGGCCATTGTGTAAATGCACAGTAAGTTAAGCAGTCACCTGCCCATGGCCATTTTGATTCTCCCCAATCATCTGCTGTTTCCAAAAATGTCATAGTAAATAATATTGTTCATTTATAAACATGTTGTTTCTCACTTTTTGTTATCTAGGTTCTGGGCTGAGTCCCCAGGAATGATCTAAAATGACTGGGTGTGAGAGCATATGCACTGATATTTTAATGATTATAACATTTCTTTTGGAGAGAGAGCTATAGACTAAGAGCGAGGGTCCAAGGGCCCCAGTTCCTCAGTTCATGGAAGATTTGCAGGCATTGGCACTTGGGGAGTTGGTGGTCTAGGATGAGAGAAAAAGGGAGAGCCTATCTCAATAGAGAAGGATCCCTCCCACAATCTGTGGTCTTCCCTATCCTGCCCAGGCCTCCTGGACACCATGCCCAGCACAGTCTCATGGATGGGTATTGCATGTTCAACCATGTGGCTGTGGCTGCCCGCTATGCTCAACAGAAGCATCGCATTAAGAGGTTAGTAACAATCAACAGGATGGGTGTGATGGAGGTGGCACAGGAGTGTGTGGTCTTGACTCTTCCCCTAGGTGTACATTGGTCCTTTTACAGACTGCCCCCCTCTCATTCACAGGGTCCTTATTGTGGATTGGGATGTGCACCATGGTCAGGGAACACAGTTCGCCTTTGACAAGGATCCCAGGTATGCTCTAGATGCGAGACTCACAAGCTACCACTCTCATGTTTAGCCAGGAGAAGCCCAGCAAAGGAGAGAAGACATCCATATTTCTTAGACTCATCCTAGGACCAGGACCTATGCTGCTCTCTATGGGTCTGCTCTCTTAATTTTACTCTGAGATGAGTTGTTAGGTTCCTTATTTTACAGATGGGGTAACTGAGGCTTACAAGTTAAGTAAACACACAGAGAAGTGGAAGAGACAAGATGTGGGCCCATAAATAGTTGAAGCTCTTGTTCACACTTATTTACCCTGGAGCTAGAGTGAACCTTGACTTACTACTTTATTTTTTTTATTATAACAGTATACTAAATATTTATTTTAAAAGATTAAATAATACAGAAATTATTAAAGTAGTAAGTCTGTAATCCCATCACCTCAAAAATTTTTCCTATAGATGTGTGAGTATTCATTATTATAATTATCATAATTATTTTTAATACACTGCCTAATAGATCAGTCCTCTATATATTCTTCAGCAACTTGCTTTTTGTATTTAACAGCATTCTGTAGACACCTCTCTATATAGTGCCTCTTAAAAACATCTCATTCTAAGACCGGGCACGGTGGCTCGTGCTTGTAAGCTTCAGCCTATGAAGCGGCCGGGGCTAGGGATCGCGGTTCAAGTCCCGCCTGGGGCCCGTAGCGAGACCTAGTTCCAAAAAAGTAGCTGGGCGTGGTGGCGCGCGCCTGTAATCCCAGCTACCTGGGAAGCTGAGGCTGGGGATTGCTTGAGTCTGTGGTACCCCAGGCAACGAGAGCCTGCGGTTCCACAGGCAAAAAAAAAAATAGCAAGACCTAGTCTCAAAAAAAAAAAAATAATAAGACATCTCATTCTCTTTAAGGGCTATACAATGTTCCACTGTGTGATTGCTTCTGGTCATTTAAACTTGGGACGTTCATAATGCTTCCTAGTTTTTGCTACAGTGAATAGCATGGTAAACATAAGTTTACACTTTCTTGAGTATATCTTAGAATGAATTTCTAATAGTGGAAATGGCTGGTCAGAAGGTTGATGAGCTTAAAATCAGGGGTCTATGGGCAGATTTCTCTTCAATAAAGATAACAGCTTACCCTAATTGAGAAAGTAAGCAAGTCCTCATCAGTAGCAAACACTACTAAGTTGTTGTTATTTTATCCAGCCTTCTATCTAAGGACTATATAGATTCATAGATCCTGAGCTCTCATGGCCCATTATCTTTTATTTTTTTTTTTTGAGGCTAGGTCTCACTATGTTGCCCGGGGAATCGCAGACTTTCGTTGCCTGGGGTACTCTGGACTTGAGCGATCCCCAGCTTCAGCCTCCCAGGTATCTGGGATTACAGGCACACATCACCATGCCCAGCTATTTTTTGAGACTAGGTCTTCGCTATGTTGCCCCAGGTGGGTCTCGAATCCACAGACTCAAGCAATTCCTAGTCTCAGCCTCCCGTCCTAGGCTGGGATTAAAGCTGCACACAAGCTGGGCACAGTGGCTCATGCCTGTAAGTTTCAGCCTATGAAGCAGCTGGGGCTAGGGATCGCGGTTCATGTCCTACTCGGGGCAACACAGTGAGACCTAGTCCCAAAAAATAGCTGGGCGTGTTGGCGCATGCCTGTAATCCCAGCTATCTGGGAAGCTGAGGCTGGGAATGACTTCGTGGTACCCCAGGCTACGTGAGCCTGCAGTTCCATGGGCAAATATCAAGACCTAGTCTCAAAAAAGAAAAATAAATAAAATGAATAAGATAAAGCTGCACACAGCTGCAGCCAGGTATGGTTGGTTGTTCTCTAAATGTTCCTTTATTATTTTCTAGCATTCAATATTGCTGACAAATGTCTGATATCAGTCAAATTTTCATTCCTTTCTAAATATTCTATTTTTCTTTCTAAAATTTTAATTTTTTTCTTTATCCCTGAACCTTCATACCAGTCTCCTCATTCTGTTTAAAAGTGGATGAATTTGCTTTTGAAAATCATTGGAAAATTTCTTCTGTTAGATCTTTGGCAAGTTCTTATACTGTGTACCCACTGGTCTCTTCCTGTTAGTCAGATGTTAGACCTCCTGGGTTAATCTTCTGTGTCTCTTACTTTTTGCATCATATTTTCTGTTGTTCCAGTCCTGGGATATTTCCTCAACTTTATCTTCAAGCTTAGTTGAATTAAGTAGTTATATATATATATATATATATATATTTTTTTTTTTTTTTGAGACTAGGTCTCGCTATTTTTGCCTGTGGAACCACAGGCTCATGTTGCCTGGGTACCACAGACTCAAGCAGTCCCCAGTCTCAGCTTCCCAGGTAGCTGGGGTTACAGGCACACACCACCATACCCAGCTATATTTTTTTGGAACTAGGTCTCGCTACATGCCCCCAGAGGGACTCGAACCGCGATCCCTAGCCCTAGCCGCTTCATAGGCTGAAGCTTACAGGCACAAGCCACCATGCCCGGCCAAAATAAAGCGATTATACCCCTACTTAAGACCAGAGCTTTCACATGGGTTTCACTTCCTAATTCCAAGATACTTTTCTTCAACTTAGGACTGGACGCGGTGGCGTGCACCTTTAGTCCCAGCCTCGGGAGGCCAAGGCTAGGAATCGCTTGAGTCCGCGAGTTTGAGACTACCCTGGGCAACATAGCGAGACCTAGTCTCAAAAAAATAGCCGGGCATGGTGGTGAGCCCTTGTAATACCAGCTACCTGGGAGGCTGAGACTGGGGATCACTTGAATCCCCAGGATCGGGACTACCCTGGGAAACATAGCAAGACCTAATCTCAAAAAAAAAGAAATTCTTTATATCTGTTGCATTCAGTTTCATGACTATTGTATCAACATTTATTAAAATGTGACAGTTAAGTTTGTCTAATAGTTTCTTACCACTATTTCTTTTATTTCCCTTAAAAAAGAAAAAAATTCTGCCTTAAATCCTTTCTGAAACAAGGCAAGGGGTGATGGATCGCTGGAGAATTGAGAGATTCATTTTGGTTGCCCTATCCCACTTCTTTTTTTTCTCTGCTCCTAGCATCCTGTATTTCTCAATCCACCGCTATGAGCATGGTCGATTCTGGCCCCACCTTAAGGCCTCTAACTGGTCCACCATAGGTTTCGGTCAAGGTCAGGGATACACTATCAATGTGCCTTGGAACCAGGTCAGTGTCTACCCACCCTTTGTCCCCCAAGTGAGGCCCTACCCTGCTCTTCTTCCAGTTTTAGACAAATGGCATTGTCCTCGTTGTGCCTCTCTGTGTGCAGGTGGGGATGCGAGATGCTGACTACATCGCTGCTTTCCTACAAGTTCTGCTGCCAGTGGCACTTGAGGTCCTGGGCGTCTGGGGTGTGTTGGGCAGGGGCATGTGAAGGATGGGCTGTCAGGGCAAATGATCTCATGTAATCTTTCCCCCTCAGTTTCAGCCCCAGCTAGTCTTGGTGGCTGCTGGATTTGATGCACTTCAAGGGGATCCCAAGGTAAGACAGGCTCCCTGGGATGCAGGTGAACAAAAGGAAGATGCACAGAGCCAGACTGACCCTTCACATTCCCCCAGGGTGAGATGGCTGCCACTCCAGCAGGGTTTGCCCAGCTAACCCATCTGCTCATGGGTTTGGCAGGAGGCAAGCTGATCCTGTCTCTGGAGGTTAGTGACCCCCCCCACTTCATCTTTCGGTCCATGGATCCTGGAGGGCTAAGAACAAAGCTTTCAAGTCTGGCAGGAGTTCTTTCCCAGCATTTCCACTTGACTGACTGCCCAGTCTCATCTAAATCACTGAACTTCCTAGTGTCTCTGCTGTCCCTCAGTCAAATGGGCATAACAGTAATGATTACTACACTCTACTGTTCAGTGAACACAGTGAAGCCACCTTCTAAGTTCCTTGTTGTTTGACATCCAAGCTGGCATTATTATTACGGTTACTCTTCACTGGTAAGGTCTGGTTCGTCCCTGAAACCCCACACTTCTTCTCCCAGGGTGGCTACAACCTCCGCTCCCTGGCTGAGGGTGTCAGTGCCTCCCTCCACACTCTTCTGGGAGACCCTTGCCCCATGCTGGAATCTCCTGGTGCTCCTTGCCCAAGGTGAGCCTGGGTGAAGGAGGGGAAAAGTGGGACCCTCATCAACCACCCAGGGGCTCATTGGTCACATTTTTCCTTCCCTGCCTTGCAGTGCTCAAACATCAATTTCCTATACTCTGGAAGCCCTAGAGCCCTTCTGGGAAGTCCTTGTGAGATCAGGTAGGGGGCAGGGTTGGGATTGGTGATGGGGTGGACCTGCAATAAGCCCTGGGGAGAACACTCTCTTCCAGACCTCTCTCTGACTTTCATGGTCCACTTTGGTAAGGAAAGATCATGCCCTTTCCCACTGGGCCCTGGTTTCAAGTTTCCCACCCCTTTTTATTTTGGGGTTCTGGAACTGAGTTCCAGAGTATTACAGGGGTCCAGGGTAGGGGTGTAAGGTGAATGTGGCCTCCCATGTAGCTGAGAACCTGGATGAGGACAACATAGAATGGGACAATATGGAGAAGAAGGAGGAGGAGGGACCATGGCCGCCCCCTGCACTCCCAATCCTGACGTGGCCAGTGTTGCAGCCTCGCACAGGGCTGGTCTATGACCATCGGATGATGAACCACTACAACCTGTGGGACAAGTATGTAGTCTAAGGACAGGATTGTGTGGGCAGGGACATCCCCTTCTCCCTCCTCAAGTACTAAGCTCTGGCTATGGTGATGCCCTCATCAGCCATCACCCGGAGATGCCCCAGCGCGTTTCACGTATCATGTGCCGTTTGGAGGAGTTGGGCCTTGTGGGGCGCTGTCTCACTCTGCCTGCACGTCCTGCCACAGATGCTGAGCTGCTTGCCTGCCACAGGTCAGACCCCATGCCTGCCGTGGGTTTGGGACCAGAGTATACACCTACCCTTATGAGGAGCTGTAGTAACTGGCCACCCAAGGGTAGGGGCAGTGAAGGGTAAAGAATCACCGGACTGCCCCCGCCCCCATCTCACTCTGCCTCTAGTATGGAATATGTGGAGCGTTTACGGGCCACAGAAAAGATGAAACCCCGGGAGCTGCATCGTGAGGGCGCCAATTTTGACTCCATCTACATCTGTCCTGGCACCTTTGCCTGTGCTCAACTGGCTGCTGGCTCCGCTTGTTGCCTGGTGGAAGCAGTGCTGTCAGGAAAGGTGAAGCTTGAGGTTGGGAGAGGAAGGGGGATGGAATGAGGGGTACCGAGAAAGGTGAGCTGATGAAAGAGGCCACAGGGAGGACCCCCCAGCTTACCAGAGGCATTGTTCACTGGGAAGTACATCCAGGGGAATGGGGCAACAGGGCTGGTGGAATAGTGTGAAGGTGAGGGGAGAGGAAAAAGATTAGGAGGGAAAGCAGTGAGGTGGATGGTCTAACCTTTGCTCTGTATTCCTCCCCCAGGTTTTGAATGGGATTGCCGTAGTACGTCCCCCAGGACACCATGCAGAGCCGGCTGCCGCTTGTGGTTTCTGCTTTTTCAATTCTGTGGCTGTGGCTGCTCGCCATGCCCAGACCATCAGTGGCCGTGCGCTGAGGTGAGGGCTGGTCCTCCAGCCTTGTGCTGACTTAGTAGGCCTTGTGGTACCACCTTTGGGACCTACCTAGGCACAACTATGGTTCCTATCACCCAGTACTTTTCTGTGAAAGGGCCCAGTAGCCTCTCAGTGCGTGCCCAGATTTTGGCACAAGAATGCTCATAAAACAGGCTTTAGGGACCTGCCCCGCCCCTAGCATGTCTAGGCCCTGATAGCTGTCCTGACAAAACCTGGGTCTAGGTTTCTATGCTTATTTCAAAAGACCCAAGATCTGCTCTTTCCTGACTCCATCTTTGCGGTAGTGGTAGCTGTAACCGCACTTAGTCTATCCGCGCCCAGGAGCTCCACACCCACGAGGTGACTGGCCAGGAGACAGTCTTCCAGATCAAGGCTCAGGTAACCTTGCTGGAGGGCATCACCCCAGAAGACCAAGTTGTGCTCCTGGCAAGCACTCCCCTTGAGGATGAGGCTACACTAAGCCAGTACAGGGTAGAGGCCCTGACCACTAACTATGGAAGTAGCTGGCCACATGCTAGGAGGTAAAATCCACAGTTCTCTGGCCTGTGCTGGGAAAGTGAGAGGTCAGACTCCCAAGGTGGCCAAACAGGAGAAGAAGACCGACTGGGCCAAGAGGCGGATGCAGTACATACAACTGGTACTTTGTCAATGTTGTGCCCACCTTTGGCAAAAAGGGCCCCAATGCCAACTCCTAAATTTTTGTAACCCTGGCTTCCTCTAATAAAGCCATTCTGCCTTCCTCTATCCCCCCCACCCCAAAAAAAGACCCAAGATCCAGCTCCCAGTTTTAGCCACAAAAACCCAGAGTCCATTTCCTTAGTAATTACCTAGAGGAGCGTAGGGTTCAGCCCTGAGCACTTTACTTTGGCCCATGGTGAAACTCACAGAAACCAGCCTCTGCTTTCCTCCGTACTCTCACAGAACTTCCCAGCCTGACATGGTATGTTTCCCCAGAGGCCTATAGTCCTGCCACCCACAACAAATGACCCAGTAGAAAATACCCCATGGATCTAGCCCCTGCTCTCTCCCAAGTGGTGTCGTGGGTAACTGAAGAGCTGTCCCCTCTCCAGGATCCTGATCGTGGACTGGGACATCCACCATGGTAATGGAACTCAGCGTATATTTGAAGAGGACTCCAGGTGAGGAACTGGGGCATTTGTGGTCATAAAGATGGGCAAAGTCAGGCATGGTGGTGTGTGCCTGTAAGCTTCAGCCTATGAAGCGGCTGGGCCCAGTTATCGCGGTTCAAGTCCTGCTCCGGGCAACATAGCGAGACCTAGTCCCAAAAAATAGCTGGGCGTGGTAGTGCATGTCTGTAATCCCAGCTACCTGGGAAGCTGAGGCTGGGGATTGCTTGAGTCTGTGGTACCCCGGGCAACGAGAGCCTGTGGTTCCACGGGCAAAAGTAGCGAGACCTAGTCTCAAAAAAAAAAAAAAAAAAAGAAAGAAAGATGGGCAGGCCTGCCTCAGGGATGAAACATCCTGAGGGATGAGGGTTCCACAGGAACAAGGCAGCTGATCACCAGCGATAGTTCCTTCTTCCCACCTTGTTCCTGGCAGTGTGCTGTACATTTCCCTGCACCGCTATGATCATGGCACCTTCTTCCCCATGGGAGATGAAGGCTCCAGCAGTCAGATGGGCCGGGCTGCTGGCACAGGCTTCACTGTCAATGTGGCCTGGAATGGGCCGCGTGTGGGGGACGCTGACTACCTGACTGCCTGGCATCGTCTAGTGCTCCCCATTGCTTACGAGGTACGGCTTCTGATATATGTGATGTGACCTTATGGGTAGCAACAGTTGTGCGAGTTCCAGATCACTGATCCTGTGAGATGGCCTGTGGGTGGCTGTAGTGACAGCTGTGAGGGGATGTGATTCCGTGTGATATCTATGTACACCATCACTAGTGCCTATTTGTATGTGATGGTAGCTTATGTGTATATTTGTATGTAACTATGTATGAGACTGCACCGGTGCCTATTTGTTACACTGATTTCTCTGTGTAATGGGTGTAATATTGTATGTGACTGCTTGCTTTTTGTCACAGCTGCTGTGTAACTTTCTGTATGTGGGAGACTATGCAAGACAGTCATCTCTGTTTTTGTGTATCTCTTTTTCCCTGGAAGTGGGTTGTATAAATTTGCCTGACTCTACATGAGTGGCTTTAGGTGATTATCTTCTCTGTGTGTAAACTATATGTTTGTATGTGTGGCTGTGTGTGTGGGAGAGAAAGAGACAGACAGACTAAGGGCAGGTGTCATCTCTGATTTCTATGGGACTATGCACATTCATGTGTCAGTGTATTAAGCTATGCACAATGACTGTGACTACCTTCTGTATGTGTAACAAATTGTATGTGTGGCTGACAAGTAATCATCATCTGTGTGGGCACAGTAGTGAGCATGTATTACTGTTCTGGCTATGTGGTGATGGTATGTGTATGATTGTGTCTGTGCAGGAATGATTGTGGGTTACTAATCCCCACTATGAGAAACTGTGTGTGGGGGGAACTGATGGTATGTAGGTATGTATAGTTGCTGTATGTCACCATCTTCTATGTGTGTCACTTGCATTGTCATCATCTAGCACTGGCTGTATGAAACCCTATGTCTTATGCACATGTGTTCCATTTTTCACCTGGGAAGCAGGAACAGGTGCCTCTTGGTCTCAGCCTTAGGAATGTGTGTGAACGGGTGTATATCTTTGTGTCTCTTGGCACCATCCCTTGATTTCTGAATTGCCACATCTCATGTCTCTATGTCTGTTTTGTTTTGTTTTGTTTTAATTTGGTCTCTGTGTCCTGTAGCTCATGGTTTTACAACTCTACCTCATAGCATCATTCATCCATTTCTAGTATCTTCGTGTCTTTGTGTCTCATGTCTCCGTGTTTGATGTGTCGGTGTTTCTGTCAATCCGACTCTGTGTTTCTGTGTCTCCACATCCTCCCCCTTCCTGTTCCCAGGGTCCTATCTATTCCAGGGTTATATATCTAGGTCCCATGTTACCATCTCTCTGTCTTCATTTGTCTTTGTCTCCATGTCTCTGGGTCCTCTTCATCTTTCTGCCTACCCAAGCCCCTACCCTCATGCTCATGTGTCTCTTCTCTTTCTACCTTAGTTTAATCCAGAACTGGTGCTAGTCTCAGCTGGCTTTGACGCTGCACAGGGGGATCCACTGGGGTGCTGCCAGGTGTCACCTGAGGGCTATGCCCACCTCACCCACCTGCTAATGGGCTTGGCTGGTGGCCGCATTATCCTAATCCTAGAGGTAACTCTCTCCATTTCATTTCTTCACAGTGAGGGGATGGTTTGGAAGACTTGGAGTCCTGCCCTTTCTGGTAACTGGCAGTGATGCTCAGGATCGTTTCCTAAATTTTCATTTGCGTGTCCCCACCTGGGATTGTTGGCACATACTGGACACTAATAACACTAACATTAACAACTTTGAGTGTTCATTATGTGCAATACACTCTTCTTGGCACTTTATGAGTATTAACTCATTTATTTCCTTTACAAAGAAGCCTCATGAGGTATGGTCTGCTGACCTCACTGTTTTCCTCTCAAGACCAGGAGAACTAGCTTGAGGTCACACATTTAATAATGGCAGAGTCTGAGCTGGAGTCTGTGCAACCTGACTCCAGGGTTGACTTTTTACCCTTACTTGAACTGCCTCTAATAAGTTCCTGAGACAAAATTAATTTATAGCTTTTGTAAGTTACTAAGTGATCCCAGCCCTGTGCCTCAGTTTCCTCATCTGTAAGATGGGGCTTGCTGATCATGGCAGAGTACGTGGCATATTACAAGCACGCCATAAGTGCTATAGCTTCTGGTTATTTGTTCATCGCTTAGTTGACCCTCGCAGCACTCTTAAATGCTATTCTTTTTACTACCACACAGGCAACAATAATAACTCAAAAGGCTGAATTGATAGTAAAAAACCCCAGAGTGGTGTGGTTAAGAACTAGAGACTCTATCCTTGGATAATGCAGGTTCTGACGCTAGTGCTGCCTCTTGCCAGCTATTATTACCTCCAATAAGTCATCTAACCACTCTTAACCTCAGTTTTGTTACTGGTAAAAAGTGTATATGGGTTTTCTCATCTCTATGGAGAATGAGAAAAGAGGAAACCTCTACCAGATTGGGACAGATAATTATGCAGAAAGACCAGTTATTCCTGAACTAGAGCAGCGTGTAGCCAGGGGTCCCCATACTGTGACTTCAGGTTCCTGTATAGATTGAGACCATGTGGTTATGAGGATTAAGTGAGTTAATATGCATGAAGTGCTTAGAATAGGTCTGGGACATAGCAAGTACTTAAAAGATGTCAGCTATTACTAACATTAGCATCGGTATTGTTATTGTAATCTTTGTGATCTTGTGCTTTATAGCACAACTTTCCCCCCCTCCACTACTTCACACTATGGGTGCTGCCCCACTTATGGATGTAGGTTGTACTCACTTGTCCCTAGCTCCTACCCTCCAGGAATTATAGAGACCTGAGGGGTTATTGGGAGGCTGGACATCTTGCCTCCCAAATCCCCTGGAAGAATCATACCCCCATCATACCTTTCACTTTTTGTTCCTTAACAAAGGGTGGCTATAACCTGACATCCATCTCAGAGTCGATGGCTGCCTGTACCCGCACCCTCCTAGGGGACCCACCACCTCTACTGACCCTGCCACGGCCCCCACTATCAGGGACCCTGACTTCGATCATGGAAACCATCCACATCCATCGCAGATACTGGTGCAGCTTGCGGGTTATGAGTGAGTGGGGCTGGGCAATTGAGGGCAGTTGGGAGCTTGGGAGGGTAGGAATTAAAAGCAAGAGAGAAAATAACACCCACACTCAAGGATCTCCCTTCCATGGTTCCAGAGACAGATGACAAGGAGTTACCCTCCACTTACATGTCAATCACCAAGACATCCCAACCTGCCAAAGTTGGGTCAGATGAGGGAATGACCATGCCAAAAGGGGACATTCTAGAAACCGGCATGGGGAAGACCACTTCAGCATCATCAATGGACGAGTTCACTCCAAGTCAAACTAAGTCAGAGATAGCTGTGGTACAGCTCACTCAGGACCAATCCTTGGAGGTAGCCACTGCGGAAGCCACACTGGACCAGACCACCTCAGAGATAGCCGCAGGGGGAGCAGCGCTGGACCAAACCACCTCAGAGATAGCCACAGGGGGAGCCACGCTGGGCCAGACCACTCCAGCCTTGTGTACTGACAAGGAGACTCACCCAACCTCACCTGTACAAGTCGCACCCCCTGTATCCCCCAGTGAACTGATTGGGAACCTCAGTGCCTTGGAACTAGGCAAGAAAACTCAGGTAAGGTTCACTACACCCAGCTGAGGAGAAGATGGGGAAAGAATTGGGCCTCTCAGATACATCTCTTATTTCTACGTGTCCAGGAATCCCCAGAGTCTCAGAACCCAGAAGAGGAGAATCTACTGGGAGAGGCAACTGGAGGTTATGATGCGAATGATTCAGCGCTAGTGCAGGACTTTGGGAACCATGTTGATACTGACGAGGTGAGCTCATAGCAACTGGGACTGGGACTTCTTTCTCTTGCCTAGCTGTACCTCCAAGTAGGAGCATGTTATGTAGGGACTTGCGATGGGGGATGGCGTTCATCGCTTACTTATTTTCACCCACTGCAGGCCACATTTTATGCTGTGACACCACTGTCCTGGTGTCCCCATTTGGGGTCCATATGCCCCACACCTGAGGCAGGTCTTGATGTGACCCAACCTTGTCAGGACTGTGGAACACACCAGGAGAATTGGGTGTGTTTGTCTTGCTATCAGGTATGCAGCAGAGAAAGGGGATGGGATGGAAGTTGACCCAGGAACTAACCACAAGTGGGTGTTAATTCCCACCCAACAATCTCCAATCTCAGGTCTACTGCGGTCGTTATGTCAACGCCCATATGGTCCAACACCATGAAAGCTTGGGACATCCTCTGGTTCTCAGCTACGTCGACCTGTCGGCTTGGTGTTACTGCTGTCAAGCCTATGTCCACAACCAGGTGTGCCCTAGGCAGACCCCCTAATTCATTCACCCCCACCACACACATACCTTCCGTAATTGGGCAAGGGGGAAAATGGAGACCCTTCTGTATGACTACCTCATGATTATTTTGTGTAGTGCGGAAGCAGCAGGAGTGTTTGGGAGACAGGCTGATTGAAGAATAGAGTGGGGGAAGCCTCCTGGCTGAGATAAAGGAATCTGCATTCTCTCTTACGTATCATTTCTTGCCTCCTCCTCAGGCTCTACTTGATGCAAAGAACATCGCCCACCAGAACAAGTTCGGGGAGGATATGCCCCATGGACACTAAGTCCCAGGATGCACTCCTGTCCACCTACAGGGAAGCAAAATAGACCATCTTTAGTTCATTTCAACCTGTACCATGGATGAGAGGGGCTGCCTCCCTCCATCCATCCCATCCTGACCTCCCCAAGAGTTATAATACCCCCAGGGGTGCTGATTTAAGTATAAATATTTGTAAGAAGACTGTGATGATCAATTGTAGATCACCTGTCCACGTCTGCCTAAGGACCCCCATCTCCTCCACCCCAGAAGAATAAAGGAGGAAGCTCAGCCCAAAAGGGACCTGATATCACAAGATGACATTGGAGGGGAAAGATCAAATGGCAGATGTGTAGGCTTACTTGTATAAATAAAGTACAAGCTGTTACAAAACCTGGAGAAAGCCTTTTAACCTTGAGTGCCTAGAGACCCCCACATTCCCGATCAGCATGGCTAATGAGGGCCCTAAGGCTCTATCAAAGCAACATTAAAGCCTACTGTGCCTCCCAAATACTACTATCTGGAAATCGAGCAAGCAGCTTGGCTGGTTCCTCTAATTATTAAACGGTGGACTCCCTGAAAAAGTGAATGCCTACTTTAGAAACAGGCTCAAAGCCAGTCCCAGCTATACTCTAGACCAGAGGCACGAAAACTGTCATGAAGTATCCTTGTTCTAATTGGGAAAGGGGCACAGGTTGAACAGCTGGGCTTACGGGTTTAACAGCTTCTTGGGGCAAGGAACGCTTACCATTAATTGAGGGTGCCACTTTGGGGATTTTGTCTCTTCCACAAAAGGAGAATTACTTTGACAACTCAAAGGAATCCCAGCTGAGGTTTCCTGAACCTTTCCTCATGGGCCACCTTACGACCCCCAGGATGGCCATCAGGGCCCCATCCAGTTAAGAAGGGGAAGGAGGCTGCAGCTAGCTCAGTCACACCCCTCCTTTTAAGAAACATTCTTGTATATACCCCACTATAACCCATTCTTACCGTGTCATTGGGCAGAACTGTGTCACATGACTCGTAGCTGCAAGGGAGTCTGGGGAATGTTTTAACTGGACACATCCATCTCCACTCAGGTTCTTTCATTCCTGACACAATGACCCCTTCCCTGGCAACTCTTTCTCTCCAGAAGCTGGAGAGATGAACACAACCTTCTGCAAGCTACAAAAAAGCCTGCTTGAGGCAGCACTGGCACCATGGCCTCAAAGAGGCCCTCACAAAACACTTGCCAAAGTTTGACCGCTCAAAGATCAAACGTGGCAACCCATACACACTGAAAACGCGGAATCACATCCCAGATGAGTGCAAGGTAACGGAGAGGTGCAGCAGGGTGCTGGGGCGCACCACAAGAGAACTTTCCTCACTTTTGGGGTTGGGGGCATGACCCTGCCCCTTACCCGAGGGCGGGACCGAGGGAGGGTCTCTGCGCATGTGTATTTGCTTCCCCCACCCCAGTTGGGGGCGGGGTGGGAGCTTCTCCCGTGTCAGTCCTGTCAGAGCAGCAGAGGGTCCTGATCGGAGCACAACCTCCCTTCCCAGGACACAGGTAAGCTGGGCCCCCAGGGGCCCTGGCCCCAGCCGCTGCCCTGGACTAAGAGGTCTTTCCTCATAGAGTGGGGATGGGACCGAGTGGGAACTGGAGGATCCCCTTCCCATACCACCTCCCATCTCAGGGGCCAGCAGCCGCCGCCTCCCGGCCCTTCCCTTGGCTGCCCGCTTTGTGGAGACAGAGTTGGGTGTGAGTATTGGGGCCGGGTAGGAAGTGGGGCTGTGGGATCAAGACTTGGAACTGGGGTGATCCCTTCCCCAGAAAGAACTGAGCGAGGTTGAATGCAGGGTCAGTTTTAGGGGGAAACTGGGATTCACCCCTCCCCATCCTGAGCTTTGCACCTCACATGGCTGAGGTAAGGAAAGTATGAGATCTGATGAAGTTGCTGGCTGGCCCGCCCCGAAAGAGTGGAGATTGGAAAGGCTCCTACTTGGGGGTCTACCCTGCCCCTCCACCAGCCCTGGTCTATGCCCCCTCAGATTTATTCCCCCACGCCCAGCTAGTTAGTTGAATGCAAACTAACTGGGCAGCTTGAAGTGGGGTGAGGGTGGATCTGAAGGTCTGAAGGGTCTGATGGCGACCCTCCAATCGCACTTGCCACTTGGGGTGGTCTCTTGCGAAGGGTGAGGTGAGACCTCTCTTTCCATCTCTGCCGGGTGGTGCAACCTGGGGCAGTCGCCGTGCCTGCACTCTGAATTCACTGACCCTCGCAGCTAAAGGGACCGTGGCGATCTTAACTGTGCTTTGCGGGGTTTCGGGATGACTGAGCGTGGGTACGCCAGGTCCACTGCCCGGCACATAATAAATACTACCCACTGCTTTTAAGATCATTATCTTCGCCAAGAGGGGAGAAGCCTTCTCCCACGTCTCCTGCTTCAGATTTCCAGTGGCCCCAAATGCAGGCATCATCCTCAATCTCCTCGCCCCTTTTCTCAGCAAATGCTGTCGGTTCCACCTTCAGAATACCCCAGAATCTGACCTCAAAACTTCACTGCCATCGCTGGCCGCCAGCTGCTGTGCCTTCCTCACCGATTCCGACCTCCTCCCTCCCCGCAGCCTTTCCTCACAGCTAGATCTTACACCCCCCCTTCTGTCCCTCAAATGTTTGGGGACTTCTCTCCCACCCCCAGAGTTTTGTTCTCCGGTCTCCTCATCATGGCCCCTTTCTGGCTGAGCAGGTCTAATAACTTTTCAGCCCTCTTTGGACCCCCACACCTGGACTCCCCATCTGAGACCTTGCCCGCCAACCCCGACTTCCAGATTCCAAACTCAGGCCCCCTGCAGATCTTGAGGCCCCCCCCCCAGCCCCCAAACGGCCTCAGCCTGGCTTGTTTTCTATTTTCCCCACCTCTAAGTCTTTGCCACACACCAGGGTCTCCATAACCATATGTGAATAAGTAATAAAGGCTAAATTCCAATGATAATGGAGAGCTGACTGCATAATTTGCTTATTTATTTGCTTTATTGTCTCCGCCTTTTAGAACAAAAATTCCCTGGGGTGGGAATGTTGCTCGGTGCTTACCGGTCGGGTCACCTGGCCCGTGCGGGTGGGCTTCACCTGGGATGCAGCCCCAAAGCAAAATCAACAGAACTCCTGCCTCCCTCTGGAATGGGGAGGGGCTGCTAATGGGCAGGGGGGACCTTTTCCGGGTAGTTGCAGTGATGGCCGAAGCACTGTGGACAGACGAAAACCCATCGACTTGTTCGCTTCATACCTTTCCGGTTTGGAAAGTAGATCGCGGTCAAACTGGTTGGAAAGTCCCTGCCTTCAGAGGCTTTGCCTTAGAGGAGAACGAGAGGATCAGCAGCGTAATGATCTAGCCCCTGAGGTGGTTGGCACACATGCTTGAGTGTCCCTTCGCCATGCAGCAGTGTCACCTAATCTGCCCCCCCAATCTCTTGCTGCAGGCCCGGCCGAGCACATTTCTAGTTGCCTGCTGGAAGCATGCCGCTGCCAAAAAAGTCTAGCATGCTGGACCTGGACCTGGGCACATGGGGCGTGAGCTCCCAGGAGGAAAACCCCAAGGACCAGGCCACCCCCAGCAAGCAGCTGCCGGAGTACAAGGCGGTGGTGGTGGGAGCCAGCGGCGTGGGCAAGAGCGCGCTGACCATCCAGCTGAACCATCAGTGCTTCGTGGAGGACCATGACCCCACCATCCAGGATTCCTACTGGAAGGAGATGGCCCTGGGCCACGAAGGCTGCATTCTGAACGTGCTAGACACAGCAGGGCAGGCCACTCATAAGGCCCTGCGTGACCAGTGCGTGGCCATCGGGGATGGCGTGCTGGGTGTCTTCGCCTTGGATGACCCCTCGTCTCTAGCCCAGCTGCAGCAGATGCGGGCCACCTGGGGCCCCCGCTACACCCAGCCCCTCGTCCTTGTGGGCAACAAGTGCGACCTGGTGACCTCCACCGGAGATGCTCATGCCGCTGCCGCCGCCCTTGCGAAGAGCTGGGGGGCCCCCTTCGTGGAAACCTCAGCCAAGACACGGCAGGGTGTGGAGGAGGCCTTTTCCCTGCTCATCCAGGAGATCCAGCGGGTCCGGGAGGCCATGGCAAAGGAGGCCGCAAAGGGGCAAGGCCATAAATCCCGACACCACAAGACCATGTGCCATTGCGGCTGCATCGTGGCCTGAAGGTCTTGGCTCAAAGAAAAGTGCCGGGCCAAGGATGATGAATCCTTGACACGAGATCCCCGGAGCAAGTAGCTGTGTAGGACACTGGGTGTACTGCCTCCTCGCTTGGGGTGGTTTGCGTTGGGTGATGGGTTTTTGATGCTGTGGGTCACTATGTTCTGTCAAGTGGAGAAATTTTTGCAAAATTAAATAAATGATTCTCAGGTTTCAGAGTTGCTCCCGAGCCAAGTGTTTACGGATGGGCGTGAAGCTGGATAGACTGTGGCTTGAATTGCGAGGATTCTTTGATTTGAAAAATGGGGGCGGGGAGCCCACCCTGCTTAGAGTGGGAAGGATGTAGAGGCAGACAAGACACAGTCTCTGCTCCCCTACAATCTAAGGGTGTGGATGGCTTGAAAACAGGTGAAGGGGCCGCGAGGTCAAGGAAAGCCTTAATGCCTAAGGGACATTTGAACAAAAGCTTGCGGGGGCAGAGGGAATAAATAGCCAGGGCCATGGCCACAAAGAGCAGCAGCCCAGCCTAAACAAAATAGCTATCTTCTCCTGTCTTGACAAACACAGTCTTGATGACCCGGAGGCCTAAGATCTAGTCCAGTCCCCGACCATCTCCCCCTCCCCCAAAGGCCCGGGCCAGGTGACGGGTTGCAAGGTGTGGGAGTACCTCGTCTGAGACCCCCTACCTTTCTCTCCCTGCCCCCAGCCCTCCAGGCAGCCGGAAGAGCGCCTGCATATGCACAACTAGCCAGCTGGGGCCAGATCTCTCTGTACCTCACAAACAGCTTCCCCTCGGTGTTCGGGATGGAACCCCCTGGGGGTATAGCTCAGTGGAAGAGCATTCGACTGTGGGATGGACTCCCAGAAAGTGCTGCTGCTGGCCCTGACCCAAAAGAGGCCCACAGTGGGGCGCAGGTCATTAAGCAGATGCACGCCTCCTCCCGTTTGGAGAGGCTTGGACCGAGAGGGGGGGGTTTCTGAAGTGCGGGATCGAGGCCCTGGGCCCCTCTGCATTGTCTGCACCAGCCCTCCAGAAACTGCCACTCACACAAGAACACAGAGCTGCTTCGGAACGCATTTATTACGGGGCCGGCGGAGGGGCTGTCGGAGAGCGCGGCAGGGCAAGGTGCGCTCTGGCCGAGTGCAGGCTGGGGAGGGTGCGGGGTCCGGCGGGCCTGGGCCCCAGGCGGCGGATGCTGGCGCAGGCGGTGCTCAGGCCGGCAAGAGGCGGCGCGCCTGGGGCGCGGGGGTCTCCAGGCGTTTCACGCGCAGCAGGGCCCCCAGCACGCCCTCGGGGGGCACTTCAGGACCCAGATCCTGATCAGCCGCGCGGCGGAGGCGGCGCGGGGCAGCCACGGACTCCGAGTCCGCGCCCCCGGAGAGGATGCGCCCCAACAAGTACCTGCAGGGGAGCCGAGAGAAACGCAGTGAGGACGCGTTCACGTATCAGTGCCCACACTCCGGGGCCCACACATCCCTGCAGCCCCCTACTTCCTGGGAAGTCCAGCCTCTTCCCCACCCAGGCGTCCACAATTCACAGCGACCAGTAAACTTGTCCCGGCGCTAACAGCTGCAGCCCCCCTGTCTTCCCCTCCCTTCCCCACGAAAGCCGGCCTCAGAGCCCACTTTTTGGCACCCGAGTCCACTAACCCCAGGACCTCCCTAGCCCCGCCAGGCATCTGCGGCTCCACTCGATGGGTCCAGAATCTCCGCCCACCACGGTCCCAGGACCTAAGTGATCTTCACGTCCGGAGGCCGGCGGCTGCCCCCTGCCCACGCCTTGCTGGACTACCTCAGCAGCTCGGGATCCACATCGGGCATCTCGTCGACCGGGTCCTCGGGATCTGGGCTGGTGGGACCGTCGTCGTAGACTGGCGGCCGGGGTCTAAGCGCAGCTGCGGGGCCAGGGGCAGGGGCCAGCTGGGCCGCGAGCGCGGCGGGGTCTAGGCGGGCACGGAGCAGGGCGCGGGCAAGTTGCGCGGCTGGCGCGTCCGGGTCGTCCTCCAAAACCAGAGCCGGGTCGGTGGTGCGGGGCGCGCTCCACACTCGCAGCAGCTGCGCCAGAACGCGCGCCTGCTGGTCCTCAGCCTCCTGAGCCTCGGCCCGCGCTCGTTCCTGCCGTTCGGCCTCCAGCAGGTGCGCCAGCGCCCGCGCCAGCTCCTGCACAGCCCCCACCGCCTCTCCCCGGGGCATGGCCCGCCGGAAGCGGCGGGGAGTGCCACCTTCAGCCATGGGCGGCGAGGCGACGCTCAGGCTGCGGGGTTCCTGCGGAAAGATGAGGTGGGGAAAAGATGTTTTCAGCGTCGCTCAGGCCAGGGATCCCCACAATCCCGGGGGGTCCACCCTGTGGGCCGTATACAGCCCCAGATGCACCACAGCCCCTCAGATACACCGAAACACCCTTGAGGCCATTGGCGGCTCCGAATAGCTCCAGATACACGTAAGACCACCAAAGACCCCTGGGAACCTGTATTTGCATTTTATATGATTCCGTTGTCCACTCCTTCCACCCAAAAGATAGCAGGCTCTGCCAAACCCACGCACGCTCTCACTTTCTCTCCCTCCCCCTCTCCTTCCCTCCCTCCAACGGTGTATTAACCAGCTCCCATCCACAAATATTTATGGCATTTCCAACGTTTTGCTATTCTTATAACTCACTCATACTAGAGTGAATAACTTTGTTCATATATGACTTAGTATGTGTGCAAATATGTCTGTAGAATAAATGACTCCAATGACTAATTTTCAG
>PVHY01021467.1:0-23849 GCA_004024945.1 Uropsilus gracilis
AAAAAAAAAAAAAAAAAAAAGGAATATAAGAATTCTAGCCATACAAATCATACTAATAAAATTTGAAGTGCAGAAAATCACATTTTCACAGTAAAAACCAAAGAGAAACAGCTTTTCATGGTATCCCATCTGACTAGTTTTGCAGTTTCATACTGGGTTGTGTGTAAGAGAAATAACTTGCAGCAATTCTGTTCTGGACATCGGTGTGTGACTCCTGTCAAAAAGAGGGAAAATGACAATTTCCACTGCATAAACTTAGGAAAGAATACAAATACAGTTAGCACTAATATAGGCAATACAAAGAGATGGTGAATGAAAGTCATGAGAAGACTTTAAAGCTTATTCTCAGATGAGTTACTCCTAAGACTACTTTGTTCAGACTTATTTCCCCTTAAATTCATTTAGAAACATCCAATTTAGAAGAATCAATTTTGCTAGATATTCCATGTACTTCAAATGTTGCTTTGCTAAAGACAATAAATCTGCCTATTTTTGAAAAGAAAACTTTTTAAGTATTCATCATGTCCATATTCATAGACATGATGGGCAATAGATTGGTTATGTAAATGCAAATTTCCCCCTGTGGGCTCCTATATAGAACTTTAAAGATACTTCCGTCAAGTTAAAATGATGCAACTATATGAACTCTACCACTGCACAACATTCAAACCATACAAAAACATTGGTTCTAAGTATCTTCACTAACCTAGTGCTTTAGGATACATATCTGACAGAAAAATATCACTGCTTTTAATGCCAAGAAAATGGCAAACTTGATAATTCTGTTCAAAACAAATATATTTAATTATGTTGATACAAGCTGTATATTCTTGATAAAAACACATATGTTGGGAAAAGAGAAAACATCTTTTAGCATCCCCAAAATGAACTATCATATGTAAATAGAGAAACTATACTTTCCATCTTTCAGCCATTTTATAGACATTTTCAATCGTAGTTTTAACTCCTCAAGAGAAAAACGTGTTATCAGATTTGATTCAAAGTTTCATATGAGACATAGTACCCTTATCTTCCTGATTTCAATAAAAGGGATAAATCACTCCCAAGTTATTTTCATGTAACAAAAACCTAAAATAAAATAAGGAAAAGTGAAAAACTAAATTCATATTTTTATTATTTTGAAAAAGTAATTGATCATTTTCCTTCTGAGGTACATTTTTAGCTGAAAGAAAATTTCGGTATTCACTTTATTATTTTTCTGTTATGTAAAATTTACTTTATAACTTCTCCTATACAACCTTATTAGTAATACATGAACTATGATTAATTATGTACTAATAAATACATCAAATGAAGAATTTACATTTTCTAAATGATAGTGTGCACATTGCATTGATTATATTTTGCATTATACTTTTTCTCTGTTCTGAGTAATTAGGATTTGGCCGGCATTTGAGATGGTCCAAATTATTGCAACTAGTATAATTTTGGAAAGTATATGTAGACCAATTCCTTTAAATTCAAAACCTGCTTGCCTCATATTTTTCTTTTTTATATTTGAATAAAAAATGTTCAAACCATTCTAAAGTTGTATTTTCATACCTACTGTTACAGTTACCGGTAATACAGAAATTACCAAAATATCTCCTGTGAGAGATAAGGTGATTAAAGTAAGAACGTATTACTAAAAACTATCATGAGAACTATTTAAATATGAGTATATGTGATATGCCGAGGTATAGAACTGTGTTTAAGCCAGGTAAGCAAGTAGAGAACAGAGAAGACAGGTACAATCATACTGAAGCAATGTTCTTCCTCTAAGTTAGAGACAGTGGGAGATTAGAGAAATGTTGCAAAGGATATCACAGGAAATAATAAAGTGAAAGAACATATTATAGAAACTTCATTTAAGTTGAGATGATTGACACATAGGGAAAGGAAACAATCCTTTAGTTGAAACAAGAGAATTAGGGGCAAGATCACAGAAGACTGAAAATATACTCATTCTCTTTGATTTTATCAATCTCAGAAAACTAGCTGCTTGCTGTTGTGTATTTCTAGATTGACTCAATGTTTGGAACTTAGAACTTATTTTTCAGTCCATCACTAACTAACTTAGGATTTTTTAAATCCCTCTATTAGACCATGGGCATGGAATCTGTGTCATTATTTAATTTTGACAAACATAGACTATTAATCACAATGTCATTATAGTCTGTGTATCCTGATGTACATAGCAATTTTCTGAGACTGCATGTCCTGTGCAGAAGACAATGACCATATGTAGCTCTTAAATATATGATATAGCTGTTTCAAGTCATGTGTCCTAAGTGTAAAATCAAGTTTGATTTTGAAGATAGTGCCAAAGATGTAAATATAACAGTTTTATATAGATTATGTGTTAAATAATATTTTATAAATACTGTGAAAAATGCATTAGTAGAGCTTATTTCACCTCTCCTTCCTACTGTGGCTACTAGAAAAATTAAATTTATAAAGATATCAGAAATAAAAAACAAACCAGAAACTCAAAACTTACTAGTCTAAAAGAGTCTCTGTATTTATTTACAGTTTATGATAGAATATCTAATTTAATATTACTGCAACTTTTTTTAACCTGTGATGCCTTGTATGCAAAGAATCGGTTAAAAAAAAGCAAACAAGAAACATCTGGATCAAAAGAAAGGAAATGAGTCAGTCAGAATGTATTTTCAGTGGACTTTGCTGATATTCAACTCACATATTCTATTTACAGATACATAAAATTTCTGAGTTGTTCTGGATTGACACAGCTATGAAAGGCAATATGGGTCACATTAAGAAACTTAAGAGTACTCTGTCATTTCCCAAGGAAGAGGAAGTAGCATGTATTTAACACCTAAGGCTTTTTTCTAGACTCATTTCTTTATAATATAGTTTAAACTCATCTAGCAAATTCTTCAGCAGGCAAGCTTTTATTTATTTATTTTTTAAGATTTTCACATTTGAACAATGTTATGGGTTTAGGGGATATTCTTGTAGTTCTTATATATCTCAATCTATTATATTCATATTGCAAAAATTTACCAACAACTACATGCTGGTAAGACACAGCAAAGGATTGCTGTAACTAAGTTATTTTTAAAGTTAAAATATTTTATGTGCCTTTGACTTTTTTGCAGAGTCTACATTTCATATATTGTACCAAACATCAGTTGACTTATTTCCATTGGGGTTTCAGTGTAAGCTGTGTTATCTGTATGTCTCGAAAAGTGTATTAGATTTAGGATTTTTTTTTCTCCATCTATTATCACATATCTCACAGTAACCAACAATGGGTTATAAAGCATCAAAGCACATTTATTCATGCTCCTGTTTTGGATGTGGAATTCCCCAAAGAGTCTTATTTGTAGATATGAACATTTGCATTACATAGTTACTCCATGTACAGAATAAAAAGTAAATGTTAAAATAAATAAGGGAATTTCAGTTTATATATGTAATTTGCATTATATGGCTACTTGACAGATATGTTTTAAGGTAGGTGATTAGAGAAGAAATTGTTAAATTTTGGGTGGACATGAATTTTCACCTCTATGGGAAAATGTGTGGTTTTCTGAATTGATTCTATTTATATCCTCATCAACAGTGCATAAGAGTTCCAAATTTTGCTCTACATCCTTTCTCCCAGTTTCTATTTCATACTTTTTAGTTTTTGTTAATCCAAAATATTATAATGAATGGATATATAATATCACAATTTATCTAGTCACTGGTGTCTTTATATGTGGTTTCTTGTTAATTTTCTATTTTTGTATATTTTTATATGAACAACTATATTTCTCCAAATATTGACAAATTAATATTCATAGATTATGGGTCCCTCCAAAGGAAAAAAATTCTTCTGTAAGTTTCTAATTTTTATAATTTGTGTCATATTTTTGTGTAAATATCTGCTGGATTCCCTGAGATATAAAGCATACAAATATTCAAGCAACATGAAAAAAGGAGTATCAAATATTGTACTCAGGTTTATAGAGTTTTAAATTTATGTTGGGTCAGAGAACATGTCCATACCAGAAAAAAATACATTTGAAACAGGTCTAGTGGCTTTGCCTTTTAAATACAAGTGTTAATCCTTATTTTAAGATATAAATGTGAAAAAATAAATCTTCCTTGCCAAAGCTTTAAAATACACTTACGCAACCAGAATTCTATTTCACCTACCTCAGGTCTTTAGAGACAAGGAGCAGATGTTTGTTGCAAAGCTTGTTTTATAGCAAATCTTTATTTCAAGGTGTTGAATCTCTTATGAGACAAACAAAGTAATTTGGATATATTTACAATTGAAAGAAGTGCTTACAATTTAAAGCTGTCAGCAAATTATCCTTTATACTCATCATAAATTCGATTTATTGAAATTCACCTTGTGATCACTTTCAGGCTTTGTAATCTCAAATTGAACAGAGCCCTCAAACCAATGGTAAAGGTCATTAAGCAGAGACATATCCAGTCACACAACACTTGGCCAGAAACATTCAGCATGCCTCTGCATGTGACACTCCATTTCTTGGCAGAAGATGCACAGATACAGTTTTTCTTCTTTATGAGTGTCTGAGTGGTAAGCATACAAAGACTGGAATTAAGGGCAGTCTGAGAAAACCAAACTTGATGTCAGCATACTTAAATGAAATATTGTCTATGAATGAGCTATAGTGAAAATAATAGAGATGTGCTATGAGAGCTATGAAAAGAGTGACTAGAACAAAACATTAGAAAAACATAAATTTTCAACTTTCAGGTTTGTCATTTTGAGTACTGAAACATTGAGATTATCATAAATAGTATTTTATAATACCATGATCATAAAAATTATTAACTTTCAGCCATAACATTTGAATTGCTCTAAGCTCACAGTAACAAGATAACTGAAATAAAGTCTAGTTTCTTCGCTTTAAAGATGAGGAAGTGCATCGAAATTAAAAGCATGTACTTAAAATATTAGACTTCCCATATTGTCTATAAATCGTTGGACACTTATATTATGTGCATTTAGCAATTAAGGTAAGCAATCAGATTTTATTTAGCAATAAATATCTCTATAAAAGGGGCTCATTTCTGTATGTGGCTTTTAACACCACTAAGGTGAGAAAATTATGCAAAATAAATAATTAAAATACTCAAAATAAATAATTAAAATACTCAAAATTTTATAATATTTATAGAAATACAATCTGTTTTCAGCTCTTTACTCTCTTCCTTGACTTTGAACATACCTTTGAGTTTATAACACTATATATCTACATTATTACAGCTAACTTTATTAAAGTCACCAATCCGTCTCTCTTACCAGTATTGATTTCCTATGAAAAGAGATTTTTTCATATACTCAGTTGACACATAGTAAATACTCAAAAAATAACAAGTTTAATGAATACATCAATGTTCACTTATATGAAATAATTTTGAGGAATCTAATGAATAGTGATGTTGTAACAATTAAACAATACTGTATTATATAATTGAAAATTGCTAAAGGACAAGATCATAAATATTCTTCACACATGCACAAACATAAAAATAACTGTGAAGTTATGGATATTTTAACAAACTTTATTATTTTAATCACTTCATTGTGTAAATATATTTATGTATATATTTATGTATATCTAGATAGGTAGATTGTATTTTACTATGTATATACATATGTATATAGAGAGAAATTGTATTTTAAGTCTTACACTTATACAGCTTTAATTGTTAATAGTCCCAATAAAAGTGAAAAACTATTTTTGTATATTGAAGTATATAGGGTGCCCAGTGTAATTATATGCAATTTTATAAACAATAAAATAGAAATACAAAATTCAGGATTTGTATACATTCAAAACAAAAATTAAAAACACAAAAATACCAATAATATATTAACTTTAACTATAAAATAGAAATATAAAATCAGTAATAAGAAAAGAATTATACATTAGTTTCAAATAATGTATACTACAAAATTGATTTCAAAATTAATGAGAACAAAAAGAAGGGGATGTTAGACATTAAGGAAGAAAAATTATAGAATAGATTCCTATAAGTATTTTCTAGTGTAGCAAAGAGGAAAGTGAAAATATGTGATAGTTAGAACCAGTATATGAGGTCAGATGAGATGGTCCACTCATTTGATGTCAATGTCACATAAAAGATTTGCAAAAATTAGGGTGACGACTATGGAAAGCTCAAATGCTTTAATAAATTAAAAAAGATATTCATGGACTAGATAGATGATAGTAATTAAGATGAGTTAAGAGGTGTTTTGGCATATGAGTTTGAAAAATCAACGATTATGGATGATGAAGAGTATGTGCAAGTTAACCTGACCTTACCTCTTCATTATCATTTACATTTTCCTTCTCCTTTATTTTTTTTAATCAACTTTGCTTTTCCTCCTTTTGTTGGCTTTTTAGAACTAGTGAAGTTTTCTGCTATAATTTATTAATAGCCTCATATACAGGTTGATATGAAATGTAACTTCTCTTTCCTCATAGAAATCCTGCTGACACACTTTGGACTTAAGTTTTAGTCTCAATTATTTTCCATTTTGTTAAATATTAAAATGTTTATTACCCCCCAATAAAATTTAAAGGAAAATACTACAATTTTTATATATAACTGTTGAAAGAGAACACATTTCTTAATATCTAAAATTAACACATGAAATCACACTAATATGCATGGTGGTATTGCTGGTAGACAAATATGAAGTTATAATTATGGCTTGAGTTCATAAAGATATGCAGGCTTGTGAGTGTGTGTGTATGTATGCATGTATGCATTGCACATTTTGTTATAGGACTTTTTATAATCAGAGTTGAAGAAACTTCCTCAAAATCACACAGTATAGAAAAATATGTAGCATATATAATTAATGTCTAAACACCAAGAAGCAAATAATTGAGGTCAATAATCAAGTCTGTAGTTGACAAAAGAATTACAGTTAAAACTTATTGAAAAATAAAGGAATATAAACGACAATGAATAACAAACAAGTTATGAGGAAAAATCTATGGAGGTTTTTGTGTTTTGGAAGAGATTTGGAAAATTGCTGATTATGAGCAGAGGAAGAATATTTTCTTTACATGAAAATAATTATCATAACAGGTCTTTGTGCAGAGATTCAATCAAAATGGAATCTATGTTGATTTTTCTGGAAAATCGTATTAATAATTTCCAAAATGTGGCCGGGCATGGTGGCACACGCATGCAGGCGGCAGCCTAGGAAGCTGCGGCCAGGGCCAGGATCACAGTTCAAGTCCCCCCAGGGGCATTTAGCAAGACCTTAGTCCCAAAAAAATAGCAGGGCGTGGTGGTGTGCGCCAGTTATCCCAGCTACCTGGGAAGCTGAGACTGGGGTTTGCTTGAGTCTGTATGATACCCTGGGCAATGTGAGCCTGCGATTCCATGGGCAAAAATAGCAAGACCTAGTCTCAAAAAATGAATGAGTGAATGAATGAATGAAAATAATTTCCAAAATGTACTCAGTAGTTACCCTTAGTTTCTTTCCTTCATTATTGCCAATCAAAAATCAGGTTTATCCATAAATTTCTTTTCTGTAAAGAAACTAAAGAATTATTTCTTTTTAAAAAATACTTTAAACAGCCGATTTTTAAAAAAATAAAGCTGTATCACCTATTTCTAAAAATTTAGTTGATAAATGGTGTAAAATTTTTCTGATACGAATTTAGTCCATTAGTCCATCTAATACTAACTTTGAGCTTCAAACTCAGGAAAACATATTGAGTATTTGACTTGTCACTAGAAAGAAACACTGAGCATTGAAGAAAATTTAGCTCCAGAAGAGTTTATACTCTATGATACCTCGTACCACACAGGATGATATTTTTATTTCTTTGCCTGTGTCAATGAAATATCAGAAAGAAATAGCTAAAAATTAAAAGTTTGGTCAAATTGATTATAGTGATTAATTGAAATGCTTAAAATTAGATTTTAACTTGATCTCTAAAATTTCTTTAATATATAAATCATTGTTAAAATGCAAATTAAAATAAATGTGATTATGCCAAAAAATTTCTTTCAAGATGTATATACTTATTTTTACTACATACTTAATTTTGTATTTTTTAATAAATTTAGTCAAAGCAGATGTTTTCATAGACACCATCAGTACTATGTTTTCTTACAGTGTGAAAAAATATTAATTTTCTGAATCACTCTGACTTCCTTTAAGAAACCACATATTGCCATTTTTAGTATTCACAATGACCCTGTAGTAGTATGGTGTTCCTTTCCTTACAGTACAGCATAATAGTGATGAATTTATATTGAACCAATTTCCCAGTTAAATGAATGCACTTAGAAGAGAGCTTATAGAAGTCAGTACTAACATAGATGATCACATTTTAGAACAGTAGAACAGCCTATTAGTTGTAGCATTGTGGCTTTGTTGTATTTAACTATTAACCTTCATATTAATTTGTGGTTCTGTTTGTGCTAATGTATTCTAAATCAGGCTATCATTGTTCTTAGAAAAAAGTATTATGATGTACTACAAAGCAATGTAGTAATCAACATTGCATTTTCAGTTGTGTTAGTATTGAGTGTGATTGAAACCATAATTAATAATCATCGGTAAATAAATTCATAAAGCTATAACTACATATGCCATAGGATATTTCTTCAAACTGCATCTGTTTTAATTGAATGTTCATAGTCATAAATAGAATTGAGTTAAATAATAGATATACACTTGAACATTAAACAAAATCAAGTAATTTTGTTTTTCCAATTTTATATCAATTTATCTTATATCAATTTTCTTATGAAACTAAGAATTTTTTTATATTTTAAAAATATTTAGTAAAAATTCATTTCATTCCTTCAATGTGCAAAACAATATGCTAAATATTCAAAGAAACTGAAATGTTTAAGATGCAGTATGCAATTTGTAAAGTTTATATCTACTGGGAAAAAAGGATGCATTCATTTCCATAACTTGGGGTAGTGAGCCATGTTGAAGAAGGAAGGAAAGTACAACTGGAGGTCATCACTGCATTTGGTTGCTAGAAGGTACGACACAATTCAATCCATTGCATTTTATTCCTGTACTGCCTCATTATACATGAGCACATGTTGGCCTACCAATAATCTGCTGGCATAAAGGGTTAGAATCTTCTGGAAATGCTTTGACCATGTAGCAAAACAAATTCTATGTAAGGAGCCTTGTTTCTCTCCTTTCACAAGAAATCACCAAGCATTTTTGGACATATTAGGTTCTGGTTTGTTAGCTGTAACATAGAATAAAGATTCCATGTATTAAACCTGGAAAAAGTAATGATGGTTTCATTGCTGAGTAAAAGAGTTGTGGGATCCAGCCCAGTTTCACTCTTACCTAACAGAAACAGCAGGTGTTTCCCAGTCACATATGATACCAAGAGAAAAAAAGAGAACAAGAATTTAATAATTTATTAATAATTTAATAATAATAAAATTCAACCTAAAGTTTTTGAAAATATCGCTTAGGGTTGATGGCATGGGCTTTTGCATTAGCAGATTAAAACAAGAATCAGAAAAAAGTTTCATATCAACTTAAAGTACTTCATGGAAATGATTGTAAATGGTATCTAGTGAGAAATGGTTATGTGACATGGGAATTATGATTCTGCAAGTGTAGCCCCTGTTGTAAAAAGTCAATTTTAAGTCTAATTCTAAGTATGTATGTGGAGAGGGCTGGAGGGAGGCAGTACATATCAATACTTTATGTTGATTATATTTTGTTAAAGCTCACACCAAGTTTTCAGTTGAACTTGACACTGCTGAAGCAGTTATCTATACCAGCCAATGCTGAAATGTGTTTCAAGTCTAAAAATAGAACCCTGACACAGTGCTAACTTTGACTAGCATCAACTACTGTATTTTTAAGTCCCCATTAAAATATTGCCTTCTCTGTAGTTATCCCACCGCATCATTTTTGAGTTAGGGGTGTTTGTATGGCATTCTTAGAGAACCACTGCTGCTTTTATTTGCACTTTTCCCAGAAGAGCATGATCTTCCTGAAAACAAAAGCACACCATATTTCTTTTTAAGTCTAGTGACTATTATAGGATCTAGAAATTATTGAACAAGTATTTGCTCAATAAGTGAAGACATGAATAACTAAAATTTGAATACAGTATAACAGAGGTAATGGTATGAAAAAATTGGAATTTATTTCTGTAAGTTTCTTTTTTCCTGTTTGAACAACTAACAGCAATTAGGTGAATGATATGAGGAACATGATATAAATCATAGCATAGCGAATTTATCTAATACATATTAAGTGTACACATGTTCATGATTATACATGCACATGTTTATATATGTATACTAATAAAATCTCAACAGCTGTTTGTAATTACCCAAACCATATTTGTTTCGGTAATCTCTTGTCTTTTAACATTTTGCATCATATCATTAAATCTGTCATAGACTATATATAAGAGTCCAGAAACAACATATAAATATTACTATATTGGAAATAACAGTATGCATATACTAGTCTATAGGTGTATTGATACAGCATTCTGAATATCCAATATTCATTTTTAAACAGAAAAGGAAAAATAACATTAATTCTCATGAATACATTGAATGTTTGAAAATGATAATTAATGTTCTTATTAACAGACATAATGTCATGTCCATTACCAGATGGTGTAGGGCAGAGTACCCTGTGATGCCTCATCAGTACTTTTATGTGGAAGTAGGTGAATATTATGCTATCCATCACACTTTGCATAAGCAGGAGACTCTTGCCTTGATGCTGTGATGGATACACACTCTAGCATGGCCAGTTTGGAATAAATGGTACACCCGTTCAGACTCACAGATGCGCTCATAAATCCAGCAGTGCTCTCTGCAGGGCCTGCTATCCCCACGCCCTGTTAAACATGGTTTCACTTCAGTGACAGGAGACGTGAATCCTGCAGAACCAGATCATCGTTAACACTTTGAAAGAGCTTGGAGGCTCCTTTGAGATAAAAAAAAAAGTTATAAATATTGCTGTGATTATTTTTTGAGATTGTTATTCACAAAGTATGCCTTTTTTTTTTCCTTTAGGATAATATTTGTCATGTTGATGCATTCTTCAGTCATTGCCAATGAAGAAAAATGTTTGCATCTCTCACTCCACAAACTGTGGGTGGGGAGAGACTTCAAATTGAATTAAGAACACATCAGTGAGCTCCAAATAAATGATTCAGCCTGAAGGCTGAAGTGTTACCTTTTATTCTATGGCCTATAATTGACACAAAGTATGTGTAGAGTAATTCATAAAACACAGAGTATGCAATAGTGGAATATTTTATAAAAATGAAGGATCATTATTTTTTAAAGCCAAAAAGAAGCATAAACACCCTGATCATTAAGCAACATTTTAGTCTAAGCTGAAGAGGAAAATTTTATGAGCATAATAGGATGTAATAATATGATATAATAATTTAGTGTTTCCTGTTTTCCAGGACTTTAAGAGACTGATAGCTTCTCATAATAAATTCTCTGTTATTTTGTTCTATCTTAGACTTGTCATTCTTGAGAAATCTTGGGAAAATACTTAAGAAAATAAGTATCACATCATACACATCATAAATTGTCATCAAAGACAAGAACTAACAACATTGAGTAGGATGTAGGAGAAAGGGAGCCTTTGGACACTTTGTCTGGAAATGTAAATTGATGCCCCTTATAACACAAAACTGATTGAGATTTTATTTCATAATATAACCTTCCTGTGCATAATTTCAACCTGTGTGAATTTCACTTTCTATATCAATTAATTATCATTCTGAATGCAGTCACAGATATTCTAGATTGCCAAAAAAAGTTTATTTTGGGCTACCATAAATAAAACTGAACACAATATAAACAGAGAGGATGAGTTTTATTACCTGTATAACACATTTACCAGCATATTTCTTTCCATCATAACACCTTCCCAAACTCATATTTTTCACTTTTCAAATTAAAATTCTTTGGTTAAAATGTCTGTATGTTTTACAGTAACATTTTTGTCTAACATATGAGACTTTGAGTAAACTACGTCTTCAGATACAAGGTTACTCTTCTCTCAAGCACTGGTGTCTGGGTTCTGCCTGACTTTACATTTCTATGAAACACCAGTGATATTGTGACATAAAAGTATTGGATTAAGATTTAATAAGCTTAATTTATGGATTGAAGTATACCAATAAAACTATAAGGCATACAAGAGGTTCCCAAAATATATGTATATGTATGTGATGTATATGCATATGGATATATATGCCAGACATTTATAATTGATAATATTCATTTCTATCAGCTTGTAATATATATAAATATGTATATACTCTTGCATGTATATATATATGCATATATCAAATGATCCTCCAAATATTAAATTCAATAAATGATATCACCTTTTAATTTTTATTCATTTAGCTTTATGTAATCTGGGTTTGGAAAGCTGTGCAGAGGTCAAATCACTATAGAAATATTGAGAGTCAATCTCTCAAGGAACACATTGGTAAAATTCTGATATTTAAATCAGAAGTTACCATGGTTGGTAGAAGCAAGAGTAATGAAAACAGAATTAATTGATCATTTATTTTTCCATGGAATGACATCCTTATTAGCACTTCCATCATAGTTATCCTCACATTTTATTATTTTATCATCCTTATATTAAATCCCTTCAAGCTAATCAATACCTAAAACATGTTTGTATTCTTAATTCAACACACCCAGAGAAACAAAAGATTTTTCTAAATAAAGATGTGTATGTATGCATACAAAAATGCTTCTTATATTGACATTTTCATAAAATAACTGATCCCTATTTTATTCAAATGAGATCTCTAGCATGGAAGCTTACCTGGATGATAAAAGACAATCTATTAAAGATACAAATTTTAATTGGTATGATATTACATTGCAGTAAGTTTCAGTATAGTAAATTATTATTAAAAAAGGTGTATATGCGACATTAATTTTGTCACAAAGATTCCAATTCTGTACTTAATTAATTGCCTTTTACCAAGTATACATTTTAACTTAGAATGTTTTATCTTCCCAACATTAATGTGCAAACATGTGAAAATTTCTGATACTTTTATTTGGACATTCTTTAAAATATACTTCAGAAAAACAAATATGGAAATCAAGGAAAAGGAAATTTTAGGTGTCAGGAAATGACATCTACAACATGGAGTGGAAGGATGTTTGTCCTAGGGGAGGACTCAGCAACTGACCCAAAGAACAGACTATATGAAAATAAAGTGTAGTGTCCACTAGAGTAGTTAGTGTCTTAAAGATTGGGTAACAGAATCTATAGGATTTTTAATATTTATAAAATTTTGAGAATGAGGTAGTATTAAAAAAAAATTAAACAAAGAACTTCAGGGAATATAATGTCATAGAAGATAATGACACAATTACTACCCCAACTACTAGTGAAATGCTCATTTAATGGCAATTTCATGAACCCAGATACTTTTTACTAGAGTATGATTTACTAGAGTATGGTTTACTAGGGTATGATTACTAGAGTAATCATAATAAAATCACATAGACTGGTTTATTTTCTCAAGTTCTGGAGTTGAGAACTCCAAGCAAAGTGTTGGCAGGTGTGGTTTCTTCTGAGGCCTCCCTCCTGGCTTATAGATGGCCACCTCCCTCCTGGCTTATAGATGGTCACCTGTGTCCTGACCTCACCATTCCTCAGCACACAAACATCACTTGGATCTTCCTTAATGTCAAGTGCCTCTTCTTATAGGGACACCACTCTGAAGGGACTAGGACCCACCATAGTGGGTTAATTTTAAAATAATTACTATCTTCAAATACATTTTGCAGTACTGGGAGTTGTATTTCAAAGTATACATTTTGGGAGACAAATGAAATTCAGTTCATAAGACAGCAAATAAAGTAATCACTGAACATTAGAGCAAATTAATAGTTTTAAGATTGTAAGTCATTTTATAGTCAAAGTCTATAAGATAATTTTGTGTTTCTACTGAACAGAATTGTAGCCTTGAAAATAGGAAATCATTAAATAGTACAAATTTGGTGAAAATGGTAGTGGCAATCAATAACAAAAAAAGATAATAGAAAGCTGAAATAAATTTGCAGTTGTCACATGTTGATAAAGGAGAGAAAATGGTATGAGTTAAAGCACTGTTTTAACTGGAGAATAAATGGTTGTTTTCTATGGTTGATGAATCAATACATAAAATGTGTGTTATGAGGAGTTTGGAGATAATCTGAAAAATTCAAAACATTTAATATGTATACTCTGAATTGGAGAACAGAAAATATAGGTGGAATATTTATTGATGTCAAAAACACTTCTGGACATGATTGTGTATGTAACCTGTGATAACTACAGAAAACATTGCATACTACTGATAACATTCCATTACTACATAATTTTTGAGTAAGATTGACTTTGGGTACATATTTTTATGGTATTTTTATCATCTATCATTCAGGAATTAAAATGCTTTAGGCTTTATAGACATGAGTTTACTGTTCTCATAAATTAATCAAAATTTCTTAAAATAATGGAGCATTTGTTTAAAGGAGAAAGAGAAAAGAAGCACAAAAATTGATTTTTTAGGACAACATCTTGATACCTTGGATACTTGGCTAATAATTAGCTGATTAACAATTGGGAAAAATATTATGATATGTATTTTGTGTATTTATTGAACATATAATGATTTTATTATGCAAGTAATTATGAGTAGATTGTTATCAAGAACATTCATTTTTCTCTGTTTTATTACCTTCTTTTTTATTTACTCTTTTATATATTTACCTTTTTTCTCCACTAACTTACTGCAAAATTCTTAGCTTAAAAATTCATAGAAGTATTTATTTTAATATGCATCAAATATTGATCCCACCTTTTATAAACTCCCCAAACACTCATTTCATATCTAGTCACATAACATCTGAGGTAAAACTAGATTAATAAATGAGCACTTAATAGGAATAAAATGCATAAAGCATTTTCAGCTTAGATATTCATTTGAGGTTGTAATAGTATTCTGTAGTAAAAGATACGAATAGTTAATTATTCATGTCTACACTTCATTGTTCTTATTTACTCCTAACTACCCAGAGTCATCTCAAATGACTTTGTTTACTTGTGTTGTTTGCTGTTTATGAACATTCAGTAAGGTGGAAAAGAATTTTCAGGTTCAATCTTTCATTCATTCTTTTTGTACATTCACCATTTATATTAACACTACCGAACCCTTCAAATATACTTCTTTATGTTTATTATGACAAGTAAAGGAAATAACAAAATTCAAGGTGTCAGGAAAATTTGGAAATCAATACACTATCAACAGAAGCAATACTACACACTTGATAAAGAAGAAAAAAAGAGAAAGAAATACAATTTCTGTTTTGAGTACCAATGTATACTACAAATTGCCAGTTCTCATTGATTTAAACCAGTACAGTTGTAGCATTTGGTCATATGCACTGATAGTATAATGATCCTGAGAAAGACAGGGACAATTGAGTTAAAATTGCGATCAGCTAAAAATAAATTGAATTTTAACAGATGTTCCTAGTATTATGCCTCTGAAAATTAGTATAAATATAGGTAACAAATAAGACAATTTGAGATGTTACTACTTCATATATGAGATCTGAAACTTCTCCAGGTATTGGTGAGAGCCACAACAGACACTTGCTCTAAGAACTGACCTCCCTAGAGCATATGGCTTTCCAGAACTCTGCAACCCAGGCCCTGTCCGCTCTGCATTGCCAGTCTTTGTAGTCTTGTGAAGACTTCTGTTACCTTTTTCATGTTTGCTGCCAACTGAATTGTGTGCTTGTCGCAACATAACATTCATATTGAGGTTATATGCATTTGACTTGAATTGTAAGTTAAAATCTCCCTGCCTAGTGAAAGACAGGAATCTAGAGATCCTGGACTTGTATAAGCAAGTTCCTTGAAAACCTATTATACAATATCAATCATTTAACCATATTTCACTTTACTCATGCCCTTGCCACAAATCCTTAAAATAAGCAAAAAAAAATTTTGCTTTATTATCCTTTCTCTTTCCCCTATCATATTTCTTTATTACTATTCATTTTAATTCCTTGTCATATTTAAATTTAAGCTACATCACTCACATTTGAATTTTTTCAATTAAAGTATGTTAAAAATTTACCACTTTTAATGGACATAGCAATGGTTTAACTAATGTGTATATTTTATTGGTATATGTTCAAAATTCAAGCATGTAACCACACCACGAGACCAAAGCACCCATAATCCTCCAGCACAATCCATCAGGTCCACACCACAAATTGTTGCCCAACCTGGTTTCAAGATGTCTAGGGTTTGTTTTGATTTAGTTTTGTCTGTTTCTTTTCATGGTTCCATCTATTCCACGTTTTTTTTGTCTTTCTCCTTTCAACTTGTTTCACCTAGCATAAAGTCCTAAAGTTACATTCAGTTTGTCATAGATGGCAAGATTTCATGTGTGCTTGTTTTTATAGGTGAGTTGTATTCCATTATGTAGATATACCACATCTTCATTGTCTGTTCATTGGTCATTGAACACTTAGGTTGTTACCATTACTTGACTATTATAAAGAGTGCTACAATTAACAGTGCATATATCTTATTTGAATAAGTGTTTTCATATTTTCACATAGATGTATAAGAGTAAAGTGTCTGCATCAAGTGAAATATATATTTTAACATTAAAAAAATTCAATACTGATTTCATAGGCCCTGAACCATTCTACATTTCCAAAAATAGTGCATGAGTCCCTTTTTCTTCATAAACTCCCCACTCTTTATATATATATATATATATCTCACATCCTGTATTCCCTCAGGGTTCACCCACCACCACCTCCCCTCCCTGACAATTTCCACCCATTCCCCCACCTCCAGTTGCATACTTTAGTTTGGTTGTTAACTTGTTTTGACTTTTTTGACTTTTCCTCCCGGCCTTTTGTTTGTTTTTCCTATATCCCATGTATTAGTGAAACAATTTGGTATCTGTATTTTTTGTTCTGACTTGTTCTGACTTGTTGCTGATATGATTTCTAATATGTCAATTCACATTATCTTAATTCATCAAATTTGCCATTTTTAATTGATGAGTAATATCTTTCATGTTTTTCATCCATTCGTCTGTTTTGGGACATTTGGGTTGTTTTCATGTCCTTGCAATTATAAATAGTGTTGCAATAAACATCCGAGCACAGATGTCCTTTCGTAAAAGTATTGAGCTCTCCTTTGGGTAGATTCCCAGAAGAGTTATTGCTGGGTCAAATGGTAGTCCCATTTTCATTAGGTTGAGGGTCCTCCACACTGCTTTCCATAGTGACTGAACTAGTTTACATTCCCACCAGCAGTATATGAGTGTTCCCTTCTCTGCACATCCATGCTAGCACATGTTGTTGCCTGTTTTTTGTTTGTTTGTTTTTGTTTTTTTGTTTTTTATGTGGATCATTCTTACTGATGTAAGGTGATATATCATTGAGGTTTTGATTTTCATTTCCCTGATTGCTAGTGACATTGAGCATTTTTCATGTGCCTGTTGGCCATCTGTATTTCCTCTTTGGAGAAATGTCTTTTTAGTTCTTCTCCCCAATTTTTGACTTGTTTTGTTTTACTAAGTTGTGTGAGTTCCTTGTGGAACTTTGTTATCAAACTCTTATCACTTTTGTGGAGGGCAAACATTTTCTCCACTCGGCTGGGTTTCTTTTTCTTTTGTCTGTTGTCTCTTTTGCTGTTCAGAAGCCTTTTAATTTAATGTAGTCCCAGCTGTCTATGGTTTCCTTCATTTTTTTTTTTTTTTTTTGGTCAGCTATAGATGTGTCCAGAGATAAAGGTCTGAAGTGTAATTCATGGAGGGTTTTGCCCAAGTTTTCCTCTATGCATTTTATGGTTCAAATTTTACATCCAAGTCTTTTATTCATTTTGATTTGGTTTTTGTACATGGCATGAGGGAGTTGACTTGGTTCATTTTTTTGGGGGGGGCATGTCTTGGTTCATTTTTCCAGCACCATTTATTGAAGAGGCTGTCCTTGTACCAGTGTAAGTTTTTCACCCCTTTGTCAAAGATTAGTTGACTATATATGCGTAGTTTTATTTCAGGTGTTCAATCCTGCTCCATTGGTATGTCTGTTTTTGTACCAGTACAATGTTTTTATGTCTATAGTTTTGTAGTACAACTTAAAGTATCATATAGTAATAACTCCATTTTCCTTTTTTTTTGGCGGGGGGGTCAGGAGTCTTTTTGATATTTCAAGTTTTTTTTTTGTTTTTTCATATGAAGTTCAGTAATTTTGTTCTATCTCTTAAAAGGATGTAATTGGAATTTTTATAGGGATTGCATTGAATCTGTAGATTGCTTTTGGTAGGATGGTCATTTTTATGGTAATTTATTGTCTTTCCATTTCCTTATGTCTTCTTCTATCTCTTTTAGCAGTGTTTTAAAGTTTTCTTTGTATAGGTCTTTCACGTGTTTTGTTAGGTATATTTCAAGGCCTTTGACTTTTTTGGTGTAATGGTAAATGGATATTTTTAAAAATTTCTTCTGCTGCTTAACTTTTTGCATAAAGGAAAACTACTGTCTTCTGTGTGTTGATTTTGTAACTGGCTACCTTACTGAACTGGTTTATTGTATAAACTCCCCACTCTGTCTGAACTTTTTCATATGAACTGTACTCATGAATTGAGGTAGTGTCTCATTGTGTTTTTGGTTTCATTTCATTGATGATAAATGATTATAACCACTTTTCATGATCTGTATGTTAAGAGATGTGTCTTTAGCTTCTGTCCATTATTTATTTGTGCTATTTTTTGTCTTGTTGATGAATTATACGAGTTCTTCATAAATCTTAGGTATTATCCCCTTGTTGATTATATCATGTACAAATACTTTTTCCAACTTGATTATCTTTTCATTTTAATGAGAGTTTTATTCACTGTGGGTATGTTTTTTTAGTTTGATGTAGTCCCATTTGTTTATTACTTGTTTTGTTTTCCTTGCTGTTGGATTTGAGTCCCCAAAGATGACTCTGAAATCAATGGTATACAGTGTTTTGCCTTTGCTTTCTTCTATGCATTTTGTGCTCTCAAGTTTTACATAAAGTATTTTATCCATTTTGAGTGAATTTCGGTGCATTGTGTGACATAATGTTCAACTCATTTTTTGTATGTGGTTGCACAGATTTCACAACAACATTTGAAGAAACTTTTCTTCCTCCTGTATATATATGCATTCTTATATTTTTTGGTCATAATTAGCTACCTTTATGGGTATAGATCTATTCTTTGCTCTCAAGTCTATTCAACTCTCATATTAACAGAGTAATAGTTTAGTAGACAAGGAATTTTTTTACTTCTACATAAAATTGGTGATTTGATTTTAATTATATTCATTATTAATCATTAAAACCATTGCTGTAAAATTCCCAGAGAGGTGGATTTAGAGAAAAAAAAGATATGTTTAGAGTCAGGAAATACTAGAATAATGCTCAGTTCCTTTCTTGACTCAGTCACCAGTGTCCACAGAAAGATAGTGAGGTAAGTAAGCAATGGAAATATGCAGTGACTTTTTTTTCTTTTTAAATAGAATTACATCCTGAGACCTGCCAAACACTGATGCTTAAGATGCTATTTTAACTGACTATACTGTGCATATTGGTATTAACTTTTGCAGACTGTGACATTATATGATTATATCACATAACCACTTGGTTTATGACTTCTGTGGGATTAAGGTGACATGTATATAAATAAACAAGATATTCATATTTCATAAATTAGAACCTACTCTAATTTCAAGATATCTTTATTTTAAAAATAAAAAATTTTGTGTCATGTCACCTTCATACATTGTTCCATAAAAATATTGAAATTTGATGTCTTTTCCTGGGTTAGGAACAATAAAGGTCACCAAAAGATGTCCATGCCCAATACTCCAAAACCTTCGGGGATACCTTTTTATGACAAAAGCAAACATGCAAACTCATATAGGTTTAGAAACTTGAAGTAGCTATAGTACCCTGAGTTATCAGATCATGCCTAAACTAGTTTATAGTTTATGTGAGACTTTAAAAGCCTGTCTCATATAATATTTCTTTAGTAGAATCAGAGAGACCATAATGCTACTGTTTTGATAGAGAAGGATGATTAAAAAGTCAAGAATGGTAGGGTGCTTCTTTAAGCTGGAAAGATAAGAAAACATATTTTCCCCAGGTTTCTCCAAAATAGTGCATAATACTACCACCAAACTTATTTAAGTTTCAATGATAGCTGTCTGATACCTGTTCTGTAGAACAATGAAATAATTTCTGATTGTCTTGGTCACTAATTTTATGATAATTTGTTAAAGCAGCAATAGAAGACTAATATATCTAATTTATAGACAAAGATCTGGTCATAAATATACAGTCAGGTATATAATGATCCTTTACAATAAACTGTGAGTGACTAAATTATATTAATATATTAATAACATTTTTCTACTATACTGACATAATCAGATCAATAACTTTCTTAGAAATTCCCAAATTATGATTAGGTTGCTCTTTTTGTAAGTTCCATGCATTTTTAGTACATTAATTATAGTATCATTATATGCTAACACATTAATGCAGTATTTTATGTTGTTATGATATCCTAACTGAAGACATGTGACAATAATTCAAAATGGCAGTCAAAATAGATGAACTACTTTTATTTAATTACATTAAATTGTTTGGGTTCTGATATTAAAAACTGATTTGGATTAAATTGACTTTTTTAATAAGCTAATACACAAACATATGAAAAGAAAAACATCAAACCAATAAAAGTTTATGAGATGATCTTGAATTCTGATAGAATTTAAGCTTAATTTGAATCAGTTTATGAAAGTTTATAAAACAAGTGATAGTTCAATCAAGAAAGAAATCCGTTAGGTACAGCATTAGTGACTGATTTGTACTTGTTGTTGACATAGGAAAAAAATTCTCTAACATACTTCTTAAGCTGTACAATAAGATCCAAAAGAAAAAAAAAAGATTAATTTATATGGACAGTTCTAGTTAGGGAGTTATTTTTCAATAATTCCATATTCAATAAGGAAATACGCTAATTGCCTTCTCTTGGTATGAAGTTAGTATCAAAATGATTGAGGATTCATTTTTCAATAGATTTACATATCTTGCAAAGGTCCTCATTTGAGTAAAAGTACCGTATAATAAATAAAAAAATAGATAAATATCAAAGGGGAGGAAAATGTGATCTTCAATGGCTACAATATATTGATACTAAGTTAATTAAGATTCAAAAGAAGCCATTCAAAAGATGACCCAAAACTTCTGGCATGTCCAAGATATCTGTCCAAAATCACCTTCCTGCATATTTTACCTTTTCTTTCTGTAACACCAACTGTCTCCTATATGGTAGCTCAATTTTTAAATATCTTTACAACTTCATTGTCAACCTGTTTAATTCCCCAGTTCTTCTAATTTCATTGTACACACTTGTGCTTCATATTTTTCTTCCTTAGCTTTCTTTTCCCATCTTAGTTCACATATTCTCCCAAGCATTAATATATATTCATGCCATACATTGACATATATGTTGACTTCAATGCATATATTGTTGATGAGAAACATGTAATAAAATTATCGGTAATTATAGGTCAAAGTTTCATTGACAAAAGAAAAATTATGAGACTATTTTTTTAAAATCCAGTATGTATTTTCGATAATAGAAAAAATAATGTATGTAATTATAAATAAAACAATCCTAAGTAGAGACTGTTCTGTCTTTCCATGTAAGATGTGCACTTTCCATGTAAGATGTGTATAAGTGTGCACTTATACATTTGAGTATTGGAGAAATATTATGAATTTTCTAAACTACTCTGGTTTATACAAAGTATTAAAGTTACTTGAGAGCACATCATTTTGTTTCTGGCTATAGGTTGGTTTTTTCAAGTAAAGCATTGCATAGCACTTAAATGAGCAGACACTCCCTAGTTTCCCTTAATCTGTTTGATTTTTAATATAAAACCTGTATGTATCTTTTTTCAGTCATTATTCACTTCTAATTGAATTTTACCTTGATAAAATGGAGTTCATTACAAATATTATTTTATTGTTAAAGAATCTTCAGCATGGTCATAATCAGTGCTACAAAATGCAGCCACAATTATACTCTAAATCACTCTTAAGGAATGAATTATTTAAACCTAATTTTAATGTGTTAAGTAGTCATGCCACCTATGTAAATAGTTGATCTTCAAACTATAATTCAAGCTTGATTTATTTTTTATTTTGTATGGACTGAAAAAAAATCTTTCTTGTACTTCATTGTGTCATGTACACAGCATAGCTTAGCTACCTTATGAAACTTGTATAGATGCTATTCACTGAGAAGACATGAACAATCTTCATACTGTGTGACATGTACCATCATTAACTAATTGAAAATTTTATAAAGATACTTTAAAATTCAAATTAAAATTGTATTGTTTATAAGAAAACCATAGAGCATTCGCTAATTAAATATGAAAATTTACAGGTAATTTTTTCACAATAAAAATTTATATTAAAAGTATATAAATTACTCTAGAATCCTATCTAAAGATTTTCATTTTTGAATAATAGTTATAAATATTACTGATCAATAAATGAATCTATACTTAAAATTACTTTGACACAAGACTTTTAAGCTAAACTTCAGGAAGAAAACTAAATGAAAGATTTTATAAATTTCAGATTTGCTAAGGAGAAATACTGTTTAAATCCATACTGTGTTGTTAACATCTTATTCTATTTGACTATGGGGCATGCTCTCTTTTATCCACTCTCCTTTATGCTTTCCAGTGTACATACCCCAGTCTTGTTAGTTGAACATTTCTTCCCAAATTGACTAAATTTTCCTTTTAAAGTAACATTGCTTATTAAAGCTGCCATTTTTGAGAATATTCTCCACAAAAGAACAGGCAAATTTTCTAGCATCTGGAACTTACGTATTCATTATTTGTCAGATTTTCTAACTGAGACTCTAAAGAGAAGGAACAATATATAAGATGTAAGATTTAGGACTAATATTTCATTTTTAAGATCTGATTTGGCAGTTTAAGGAAAGACCCAGAAAAATCCACAAATTAGCTTTTTATTTATGAGTTAACATTGATTCAGTACCACTTATTTAAATAAATCACCTTTACATTTTATGTGCAATACAAGTCACAGAATACACATCTTAATGTTTCTTTAAGTACCATAAAATGGAAAGTTGCTTTGAGTATCTTAATTTTTAAAAGTAGTAATCCCACTGGTATGACTGCTGATGAGAAAAATACTTATTTCATGTCTTCAGAATCTTAAGAAATGCAGTTGTTGAGTTTAACACTTCATTAGTCACCTTATACATCACAGGCTCTTTATTACTTTTTCTTTCTATGTTAAGAAGGATTTTCATAGCAGGTGAAAAAGGCATAGAAGAATACTAGGGATTTGCAGCAAACATAAAAGGCAAATATACATAAAGGGAGAGGGAGAGAGGAATAAACAGGATGGAAGCAGCACCAAATGACACAGTGATAATGACTATTCATGTTGTGAGAAGGTACCAGTCATCCCACCATCTGCTCTAGACAGGCAGCCTAGCAAGTGAGGTTAAAAGAAATAATTGCTTAGGGATTCTTTGCTTGACATTCATTAAAAGTCTCTTATGTCATGAAGTTTTGATTTATATGAAATGGGGTGTTCAGAAACTAGCTGTTGTGGGGAAGGGTTCAAAAATCCCATCTGATAGTTCCACAGAAGGTGTCAGCACTATGAGGAAAACCCCAATGAATCATAGCTGGTTCTCTCTCTCCCTCCCTCCCTCCCTC